>PVJS01040616.1:7144-18451 GCA_004027185.1 Glis glis
AAAAAAAAAAAAAAAAAAAAAAGAGAGAGAAAAATCCAAGAGAGACTGGATTAGGAATTGGAAGATTCCAACATTTAAGGATGATTAGAGGCTGACAAACTGATTGCATGCAAGACAGAAACGGAAGGAAGGAAGGAAGGAAGGAAGGAAGGAAGGAAGGAAGGAAGGGGCAAAGAAAAGGAGAAAAGAGAAGAAAAGGAACTTGGAGGTTGGGCGTGGTGGCACATGCTTATAATCCTAGTACTTGGGAGGCTGAGACAGCAGGATCGCAAGATTGAGGCCAGTTTCAGCAACTTAGTGAGACCCTGTTTCGAAACAAAATAAGCCGGGCATGGTGGTGCACGCCTGTAATCACGGTACTTGAGATGTTGAGACAGGAGGATTGCAGGTTCGAGGACAGCCTCAGCAAGTAGTGAGACTCTCATCAACCTAGTGAGACTATTTGAAAATAAAAATAAAATAGGAGCCGGGCATGGTGGCGCATGCTTGTAATCCCAGTACTTGGGAGGCTGAGACCAGAGGATCCAGGTTCGCGGCCAACCTCAGCTACTTAGTGAGACCCTGTTTCAAAATAAAGAATTAAAAAATAGGGCTGGGGGTGTACCTTGGAGGTTCAATCCCCAGTACCGCAAATAAAATAAATAAATAAATAAATAAATAAATAAATAAATAAATAAAATAGGACTGGGAATGTAACTCAGAGGTAAAATGCCCCTGAATTTAATCCCCAGTAACACACACACACACACACACACACACACACACACACACATACACACACAAATGAATGATTGAATGAATGAATAAAGGTTTGAGGGTGTAGTTTTGAGGTAGAATGCCCCTGGATTCAATTCCCAATACCCTCCCATGAATTTGGGGAAAATAAAAAAGATCAAAAGGATTATCAATTTATGAAATGTGGACAGCCTATAAAAATCAGAGGATAAAAAGGAGCTCTTAGAAATTAAAAGTACAAAAAAAAAATTCAAAAGAAAGGTTAGAAGTTAAAGCTGGTGTGGTGGTACACTTCTGTAATCCCAGCTGCTAGGGAGGCTGAGGCAGGAGGATCACAAGTTTGAGGCCAGCTGGGGCCACATAGTGAGACCCTATCTCAAAACAAACAACAAACCAAAAACAAAACAAGGAACAACAAGAAGTTAAAGTTGGTGAAATCTTAAAGGAAGTAGTAAAGAAAAGACACAAGATTTGGAAAGTGGGAGAGAAACAGTGTGAACTTGAGAGGATTGGTTCAGGAGTTCACATTCAATTGATAGCATATTCAGAAAGAAAGAATAAAGAACACTGAGGGAGAGGAAATTATCAAAGAAATAGTTCAAGAAATATTTCCAAAATGGAAGGACATGAAAGTCAAGATGAAAAGATCCTATGGCGTTATCAAACATAATAAATAATAATAAAATAAATCCTCCTATCAAGGCACATCATTGTGGGATTTCAGATTCCACATGGATTCAGATCGTGGAAATCAAGAGAATCCTGAGAGAGTCCCCGAGGGAATAAAGAGGCCCCAAGAAAGGAACAGGAATAGAATGGCATTCTACTTCTCAACAGCAATGCTGGGGAAACACTGGGCGCTGGCAGGAAATGGAGCATTTGGAAAAAAGCATTTCCAAACTGGAATACATCACTAAGCCAACACCAAGTTGCATAAGCATGCGATGAGGACATTTTCAGATGTGCAGAGTCTCTATTTTTTCTAGGTTGTCTTTCTTAAGAAGCTATTAGAGGACGTACTTTACCAAATGAATGAGAGCATCCAGGAGGCTCAGGATCTAGACCATAGTGAGTTTAACACTTGAGATGGAGTAAGCACGGATATGAAACTTTTTTTTTTTTTTGCGGTACCAGGGATTGAACACAGGGGTGTTCTACCTCTGCGCTACACCCCCGGCCCTATTTTTTTAGACTTTATTTTGAAACCGGGTCTCACGAAGTTGCGGAGGGCCTCACTAAGTAGCTGAGGCTGGCAGCGAACCCGGATCCTCTGGTCTCCACCTCCCAAGTACTGGGATTACAAGCGTGTGCCACCACGCCCGGCCTATGAAACATTTTATGTTAGCAGCTATGCAGCAGGCTTAGCAGGAAGGTAGAGTGTAGTAGGTCAAGAGTAGGAAGGGTTATTGCAGGGAAAAATGGAATTGATGAGTAAACTGGCATGTATGACACAGGATATTTGGGGGATTCACTAGTAATAAGTACGTTTAAAGTTGTCGATTGAAAAGCAAAGCAATTATTAACTCCAGGAAAAAAAGTTTAAGAAAGGAATTTAATAACGCTATACCATGTGGTTAAATTGCAAACAACAGTAGAATAGTCATAATACTCAAAATATTGAATATTTAATAAAAATTGTGATATCAACATTTTGGAAAAATAAAGGTAGAGAATAAATAGCTCTCTCTGTGTGTGCATTAGGAGAGGGGGATATATAATATAGCTAAATAATTTTCTTTTGTAATAGAAAGTCAGTAAATAGTACTTAAATGAAAAGCCAAATAATGAGGATGGGAATGGATGGAGCAGAGGGTGGATTTAAAAAAAATTTTTTTTTTGGTACTTGGGATTGAACTCAGGGACATTCTACCTCTGGGCTACACCCCCAGCCCTTTTTATTTTGAAAGAGGTCTTGCTAAGTTGCCGAGGGTTTCACTATATTTTTGAGGCTGTCCTCCAACCTGTGATCCTCCTGTCCCAGCCTCCCAAGTACTGGGATTGCAGGTGTGCAGCATAGCCCCTGGCTGATTTTTAAAAATTTAATCAAGTCTTTGGCTTTTTTTTTTTTTGGTAGTCTCTTGAGGTATTCCCAATGTTCTGCTAATAGCAACAATGCTGAAATGAATAACCTTATACATATAGGAATTTTTCACTTGTGCAGCTATAACAGGATAAATTTCCAGAGATCAAAGGGCAAATGCATTTGTACTTTTGATATTGCTTAATTGTTCTCCATGGGGGTTATACCATCTTATTCTCTCACCAGAATTATGTGAGAGTTACTATTCACCCACAACCTCACCAGAATGTGTTGCCAAACTTTTGAGTTTTTGTTAATCTGCTGGGTAAAGAAAGGTATCTTTTTGTTATATTATGAATGAGATTAAGACCATCTTACATAAAATAAAAGCTATTTATATTTTGGACTCTTGATTATGTCCTTTTTCCACATTCCTATTGGGTTTTGACCTTTTTTCCTGTTGATTTCTAAGAGCTCTTTATATTTTAGGAAAATTAATCCTCTGTGTTGTAACTTTTTTCAGTTTGTCATTTGTCCTTGCTATTATTTTCTTTTTTTTTTTTTTTTTTTGCGGTACCAGGGATTGAACCCAGGGGCGTTCTACCTCCACGCTATACCCCCGGCCCTATTTTTTATACTTTATTTTGAAACTGGGTCTCACGAAGTTGCGGAGGGCCTCACTAGGAAGAGAGAGAGAGAGAGAGAGACAGGGAGAGAGAGAGAGAGAGAGAGCGAGCTGAGGCTGGCCGCGAACCCGGATCCTCCGGTCTCCACCTCCCGAAGTACTGGGATTACAAGCATGTGCCACCACGCCTGGCGTTGTCCTTGCTATTATTTTCTGCTAAGTTTTTGACCACATGTAGTAATATTTATAAATGTTTCCTTTTTTGTGCTTTTATTGGTGCATTATAGTCTCACATCACAATGTAAATCATGTTGACATTGACATACATGCACTCTGAGCCTAGATTCTGCATCATAATTAGAAAGATCCTCCCCACTCAAAGGCTATAAAGTTATTCATCTATGTTTTCTTCTAGTGACATTAAGATTCCATTTTGTTTTTTTTTTTAATTTATTTGTGGTGCTGGGGGTTGAATCCAGGGATAGTCTACCTCTGAGCTACCCCCCCAACCCTATTTTATTTTTTATTTTGAAACAGGATCTTGCTATGTTGCTGTCAGCCTCACTAAATTGGTGAAGTTGGCTTCGAACCTGCAATTCTACAGTCTCAGCGTCCCAAGTACTGGGATTACAGGTGTGTACCACCATACCCGGCTAAGATTCCATTTTCTACATTTAGATCTTTGATGAATTTAGAATATATTCTCATATACTGGCCCAGCTTCATCTTTTCCAGATGGCTCCTCAGATATTCCAACTTTACTTATTAACTACTTGATGCTCACAATATACATATATTGCCATGATAAAAAAAATTTGAGAGAGAGAGAGAGAGGAGCTCTTCTGATGGCTTGAGGTAAAGAGCAAAGGTCATGTCCTTTTTTCGCAGTCGCTGTGTCACCTCACTCCTGATGGCCACCATCTTGGTTCATTGAGCTTTCCACGGACCGCATGGCCATCACTCCCCTCAGCTGGCCTTCTCTGGAGAGGGCACATGTCCCAGAGCTGTTCTGTCAGGCAGGGATACTTGGCTGCAAACAATAAAAAAACAAAAACAAAAAAATGACTCTGACTGATTTAGGCTAAGGAGGGGCTACTCCAGGGGGTACCGATCATGCTCAGACACAGGCGGCAGTGAGCTGGCTACAGACCCTGAGAGTCTCTCCGGGAACTCGGGAACTCAGCGTGGAAGTCCCCGTCACAGGATAACTCAGCGTGAACCAACTTCCTGTGTGTCTGTGTTTAGGCTTCCAGTCCCTGGGAGAGAGCAGCCCAGCGGCCCCACTTGGTCACTTGCCCACTCCCGCTCAGTAGCGGTGCAGGGCCTGGGATTAGCGGAACATCAGAACCATGTGGGCGGAGTGGAGGGGGGCAATTTACCCAAAGAAGAAATGCTGGACCACAAAACCCAACCCAGCCTCACAGCAGCTGCCCATAGCCTTTGTAAAAATAGTAACAATAAAAATAGCAACTCTTTGCTGACGATTTCCTAGAGGCCAGGGATTGTGTTAAATGTTATCTCAGTCACCTTCTCACCAACTCTGTGAAGTGGATATTGTTCATCCCTTTGGCAGGCGAGGAAACTGAGGCTGAAGAGAGGATGTGAGAGGCTTCTCCAGGACGCACCTCAGCAATGGCATTGCCAGGTGCGAGCCTGGATGTGTGCGGCCCGCCCAGCCTCTGCCTGGTCGGGCAAGTCAAGGCGTTGGGTCACCTTGCTCTCTGGGTAAGAACCTGAGCTTCTGAGTGCGGTGTCTCTCACCTTTGGGTTCCATGGGCTGCAGACAGCCATGGATGCCTGCTCTGCTACCCAGGTGCTCCGTCACGTCCCCAAGTGGTCCTGGTAGGCCCCAGGTGCCCACCACATGAGGGGTGAAGCCTCTCACCCAGCCTCTCATCACCACTGCCTTCTTTGGCAAAGTTCCTCTGGGCGGGGCCAGACAAGCATGGTGGGGCACCATCGCTTGCTACTCGCACAGGCCTCCCTCAGACCTTGTAGCCGATGTCCGGCAGTCTGCGCACCTCTGTTGGGATGGGGCCCCTCTCCATTGGGCACACTGAGTGGGGCACTGAGGGATGGTCTTTGTCCCTGCGGTCTTAGTTAGCACTAGGTCAGTAGCTGCCCCTTGAAACACATCACCCTCTTTCCACTTGCCCTGCGGCCTCTCCAGCTAGGTGCCGCATCTAATCCTAACCCTCAGACCCACACTACAGGCTTCATCCCTAGCTCCCCCAGATCACAGTGAGTACCAGCAAGGGTTTCCTGAGACACTACAGTGCCAGCAGTGTGCTGACACCTGCAGGCCACACCCAAGCCTGGAAAGCCTTCTTTTTCCAACTCCCTCCCCTACACAATTCAGAGCTCTTCAAATTCTGCCATTCCCTGGCACTCTGGAGGATGTCAGCTGCCCCATTCTGGGGCCATTCAAGTGGCCCAGGAGGCCTGCCTGGGGAGTGCCACCTGTTAGCCATGTGAGCCACTTTGGAAGCGGGTCCTCCAAGTGACTGTCGCCCTCACTGACGTTTCGACTGTAACCTTGTGAGACTCCCCCAAACAGAACCACCCAGCTGAGGCACTCCTGGTCCCTGACCCCCATACACTGTGAGGAGAAGAAATAGTTGGCACTGTGTTAACCCACTATGTTTTTAGGATAATCGGTTACACAGTGATAGAGAACAAATATAATTTCAAAGTCACCTACTGCCTCAAAATTATGACTTATCAAAATTTGATGTGCCCCGAACTTTCTAGGAAAGTGCTGGCGTATAAAGCGAATGGCAGATGCTGGTATGTACATGGAGGGTATATAAATTTGATGGGGGGAGAACTGGCCTGGAGACATGAAAAATAAAAAAAAATGGCACCGTTCTCAATCTGGTCCTTATCTTGAGACTTGGGAATGTCATCTCGAGGCAGTGGGTGCCTGGGAGAAGCACGTGTCCACCGTGAGGATGACACAAAGGCTGGTGCCCTAACTCGGTGGCACGCACTCGATAAAAGCCCTTGTCCTCTGCTTCAAATGTCCATTGTTGGTTTATTAGTGGTGCTTGCACATCATGAAGTGCCGCTGTGGCCTGCTCCGTGGCTCTCAGTCTGGAGGTGACAAAGGCTGAAGCTGTTGTTGTTGTCTTCACTTAACTTCGGAGTGACCTTAAATTATATCCCCCAGTGGTGACACAGCCAGAATAGTATACCATTGAGGATGTTAATTAACCCCCAATGGGATACACAAGGTAGAAAATAACCACTTTGAGAGCTGCACAGGCTCCCGCATCCTCTTCAGATCCATGAGGTGTCCGTCACCATGTAGCATGCTTCTGTTGACTGCCATGAAGGGGGACAGGTGAGAGGCTCTGGGGGCTTCCAGTTCCCACCCTCATGCCACCAAGAATCACCAGCCAAAGTCTGAGGACATGATCTAGCGGAGGTGTTTGTTCCTGGGAGCCTATTCTTGCTCCTGGTGTCTCTGCTTGCATGGCTCACAGAGGTGCAAGTGTGGCCCTTCTGAATGTCCATTGGGGCTATTTAAGAAACTTGACCCTCATGAAAATGATTGTGTTGGGTTTTGGCAAGATGATTGCAAGGTCTCCTTTGGCCCAAATTCATCTGAGAGTCCACTAGATTATGGAAGAAAAAAATAGAGAAGGCTTCCTACCAGCCTTATTGGAAGCAAAAGGCCCATAAAGTGTGTGTGTATGTGTGTATATGTGTATGTGTGTGTGTATGTGGGGGGTTATGAGTATTGTGATGAGGAAGTCAACATTTTTGGGAGACTTTGCTTGCTAGTGATAATAATGATAGTAGAGCCAGGTATAGTGGAACATGCCTGTAATCCCAGTACTTGGGAGGCTGAGACAGGAGGATGGCAAGTTCGAGGACAGCCTCAGCAACTTATTGAGGTCCTCTGCAACTTAGTGAGACCCTGTTTCAAAATAAAAAATAAAACAGAGCTGGAGATGTAGCTCAGAGGTAGAATGCCCCTGGGTTCAATCCCCAGTACTATAAATAATAATAATAATAACAGTAGTAGTAGTAGTAGTAGTAGATGATGTTTTCTGAACATCTGCTCTGTGGCATCTACTTTCCCCTTTGAGACTCATGACTCTGCAAGGCAGACATTGCTTTTATCCCCATTGGATTGACAAGGAGCTGCTCAAGGATACAGGGCTGAAGTTGAGTCACTACCCAGGTCTGCCCACCAAAGAACCTATATCCCCAACTACAATATGCTCACTGTCATGAACATTGGTGAATTTTGAGCATCTGTTTACAAGAGCGAACATGTTCCATCTCAATATCATCATATCCAGATAATGCCTGGTGTCAAGGAAGGAAAAGGTAGAAAACCCAAAAGGTGGCCCCAGCCTGACCCCCCCATGCTGCATCAAGTGTTCATGAGGATGATCTTGGGTTATAATGAATAAGTTAAACCATGCCAGGCATGGTGGCACATGCCTATCATCCCAGTACTTGGGAGGCTGAGACAGGAGGATTGTAGGTTGGAGGCCGGCCTCAGCTTTAGCGAGACCCTGTTTCAGAATAAAATAAATAAATAAAAAGAGCTGGTGTGTATCTTGGAGGTAGAATGCCCCTGGGTTCAGTTGCCAGTACCGCAAAAACAAAACAAACAAAAAGGAAGGAAAGAAAGAAAGGAAGGAAGGAAGGAAGGAAGGAAGGAAGGAAGGAAGGAAGATTGATTAAATTATGTCCTTTGCTTTGAAAAAGTAGATAGGTGGATAGCATGTTTTAGAGTGATCTTCCTCCACACCCAAATAATTACAATTTTGGGAAAAAGTGTTGGTTTTTGAATTGTTGGTTCTTCTGTTTTCTGGGATGTACAGAACACTATATTTCCCAATGATGTTCATGCAACAACGAAATCACCTACTGACACATTTCTCATAATGGATCCCCACTGTTAAGCAATGCACAACAGTATTATGTATTATGCTCATCACACAGATAAGAAAACCAAAGTTCAGTGAGTTTAAGCAATTTGCTCAACATTAGAGAGTCTAGAATGAGTAGTTGCAGCCCAGGTTTGCATACCAATCTTTTCCAAAAATTGGTGCCTTTTAAAGATAATCTTATCGCTTTGGGGCATGATAAGCAAGGAAGACACCTGGGCAGGTGGGGCTTGAAGAAAGAATTGAGAACAACTTCTGTGAACGTACCATTATGAAGTGACATTGATTTAAAAAAAAGACATGTATTTTATCTATTCGTGGAGAACGGGAGCTTCCTTTTAAAATAGTCATGTTGGAAAACTATAACTTCTTCCAAACATTATCTAATGCTTGCAATTCCTCTTTGCAAGCTGTATTTGTAACTAGTTTATAATCTCCTCCACTCCTGGTTCCCCTTGGCTGTAGCGGTTTGACCAAATAATGGTGTTTCCCAGCTTTGACACATACTTGGCAGTCAGATTGACTTTCAAATGATTTCAGTTGTTTCCAAAATATAAAATCTACTCACAGAGGAAGATTCAAGGCCATGGAGAATTTTTTTGGAAAAATCTGCAACAGGCTCTAGTGATGATTTTTAAATGTTGCAAGCCATGGCGGCATGATTGGAAAAAAAGGAGTGCCGTTTGGATATGTAACCTCTGACCTATTTGTTCAAATAACAATCAAGTTGATCTTACTATTTTTCAGTTGCCGCTCATTGCGCTAACCCTCCCAAAACTTTGCACGTTGTTTCCTTGCACTTTGCTGGCTGTAGAGGGTTTCCTGGTTGAGTTGAAATTTAGAAGCCCACTAATGAGACTGGATCTTATTTGGTAAAATAGTAACCACAGAGGACAGGAATTCATGATAACCTAGTACCTTGAACCTCTTGTGAAGACAAAGACTCCTTCAACATTCATGGATTCTTTGTAGACATCTGATTTGGATCTAGGAACATTGGTGTGGGGGGTGAGTGAGAAAAATATGGGATGAAAGGAGCAATTATTGTTAGGGGTCTGAGGTTTTTCTCAAATTAGGTTGGAGTAAAAAGAATATTGGAAAGGGATGAGGTAAGAGTAGCCGAGAGAAAAGATGCCATGATCGATATTTATGGCATCTCCTTTTCGTCTTCCCTTTTGTGTTCCCAGTATAAGACTTGAATTTCTCTGGTGGTGTAGGCTTTGGTGTTAGGAAACGAATTTCTGTGGTGCTTCCTCTAATATCAACAGACTAATTATTCTTCTTGCCATCTGTGGGAGTTTGCTTTACCTTTTATATCTGAAATGTAGCCAAGAGACACTTACTACCATGGTAGGCAACCAGTTCAAGGTTGGTCTGAACTTGATGTCATTGAAACAAGGAACTATTCAACTGGCAATTGGGATAAAGTGTCAATGTCATTATCAAACAACATTTATTGATATACCAATAAGCAAGTAACAAAGTACCATGTGAGAGGCATTAAGAAATCATACTCATTCGTGCACTATATTCTGAGTATCTAAATCAGAGGTCCTCAAGCTTTGGCACAAATAACAGTTACCTGGATAACATATTGAAAATGCACCTAAGTCAATCTGATCCCTTGAGATCCAGGCCGTCGGTGAGCATGGCTTATTTGAGGATTTCATAGTTGATTCTGCTTCATACCTAAGGCTGAAAACAGTGTCTTTGTGGAATACTGGGAGCCTATGGAGAAAGCCAAGAAATTCTGGAAAGAAGAGATAACATAAAAAAAAATCAATGTCTTTAATCCTATTATGTATTCTCTTTCAACACAACAGAGTGGAATCACCTAGTAGAGAACTGATATTAGTTGGGCAGCTTAAATACACTTAGCCTATTTCATTCCGTATCATTAAAAATCCAGATAGAAAAATTGAAATCATATCAGGTATTTCAACCAGAGGGTATTTAATGCAGTGTATGGATTTCAGAGGCGTTGGAACATCCCAAAGGGAGCAGTGAAATAGTAAACTCAGGAAGCAGGGGTTCCTGAGTTAGGGCTAGGGGACAAAAGAAAAGAGGTGTAATGAGAGTGCAGGGGAAGGGCTGGGAGTGCAGGGGAAGGAAGGACTGCCACCTTAGGAGCTGGGCAGCTGCAAGGCCACCAGATGTCTGGTGCTGGGACTGCCAAGGGGGCACTCTGTGCTTGGTGGCAGGACAGTGGATTGACTCTGAGGCTAAATATGTCAAAAGATGCTACAATCATAGCTGTCTAAAAGAAGGCGGAAGAAGGGAGAGAGCCCTTCCTTCTCTTCTGCCTTTCAGTCTCCCAGTTGTGCCTTCCAATTGCAGACCCTGACAGGAAATTGGCTTGCCGGGGAATTGGGAGGGGGATATAATTTTCAGCCTCCAAGGCCCCAGATCACACATTTTGCCACACAGAAGGGTACACATATAACTGAGAGATGATAGATAATGGCAAACACACATTAGTCAATTTCATTTCACATTCTACAATCCTGTTAATAGTAAATAAGAGAATCAAAGTTCAATCCAGAAAGTCTAATACCAGAATCCTTGCTCTTCCTATTGTAGTAAGTTTTAAACACTTTAACTAAGTTTATACTTACATTTTGTCCTTGACTTTTCTCTCTTAACATTTATTTAGCATTGGCTATATGCTAGGTCCTATGTTACATGCTTAGGTTATGTTTATCCTACTTAATTTTTCTCTTTTGGTACTGGGGATTGAACTCAGGGGCATTCTATCTCAGAGTTACACTTCCCAGACATTTTTATTTTTATTTTGAAACAGGGTCTCCCTAAGTTGCTGAGGCTGGTTTTGAACCTATGATCCTCCTGTCTCAGCCTCCCAAGTGCTAGGATTACAGGGGTGTGCCGCCACACCAGGTTTATCCTACTTAATTTAAAAAAAAACAGTGTAGGTAATATTGATGCAAAGTTGTACAATAAACAATTGAATAAAAATCCTAAAGAATAAGACCTATTTCTTGAGTTGTAAAGTTGTATGTGTG
>PVJS01040617.1:0-18350 GCA_004027185.1 Glis glis
GTGGTATTCTGTGCCAGTGCTAGGCTACTCCAGAGAGGCTATATTTCACCTGCTTTTTTTATCTCGGTGCTGGGGTGCTACTATGTCTGGCTGCCACATCCATGTCTCTCTGTGTCACTTTCTTTGCAGGGGCTGAGGTTCATGACCCACCCTTTGCCGTCACCGCCATTGTAGGTGTGGATTTTGTTCAACTTGGGCTACCTTCCCTACTGTCTTTACATATTTTGACTTTACTTCATTTCCATAAGCTTCTCTTAATTTGTTAGGTACCTCCCCCAGAGATTACTCTCATGTAAAATTTTATTTCAATTTTGGATATTAAAATGGTGACTGACTTTTTCTTCATTACATTTTCTTTTACTTATCACAGCCACTAGAACAGACTTACCTGTCAAAGTTGATGGCTCCATTCTGACAAGGCGAGACTTGTTGCAAGCTGTCCCCAACTGTCTGTTTCCCTGAGACACAAAATATGTGTCCTCACTTTAGAGTTATAGCTAGTCTGAGTATTTTAGTCAACTAGCTTCCCCTACTGTACCTAATCAGAGTTCTGTATTCAAGAGAGGTTTCCAATAAACTTACTAATGGTTTCTTTAAATATAGCAGATACATGGTGAAGCATGGTGGCACATGCCTGTAATCCCAGGACTTGGGAGGCTGAGACAGGAGGATCGCAGGTTTGAGACCAGTCTCAGCAATTTAGCAGAGCCCTCAGCAACTTAGTGAGACCCTGTTTCAAAGTTAAAAAATAACATAAAGCTGGGGGTCTAGCTTGGAGGTAGAAGGCCCCTAGATTCAATCCCTGGTACATACATATGGGGATTATATATTATATAATATATGATAATATATATTATATATTATTATACTGATTATTAGGCACAATATTTTTTTTTGTGGTACAGGGGATTGAACCCAGGGGCATTCTACCTCTGAGTTACACCCCTGGCCCTATTTTTTATACTTTATTTTGAAACCAGGTCTCACGAAGTTGCAGAGAGCCTCACTAAGTAGCTGAGGCTGGCCGTGAACCCAGATCCTCCAGTCTCTGCCTCCCAAGTACTGGGATTACTAGACTAGCAGGGTCCCTTGACTGCCAAGGATGGCTTAAATGAGACACCAATTGGAGCCTGGGAGATAGATTAAATCAGTGGTTATCAAATTTTGTTGTACCTAGTAATCAGTCTAATAATCTCTCCCTACAATTCTAATTCAGTTGATCAGAGGTGATGGCCTGGGATTTATATTTATGAATTACAAATTATAATAAGGTGACTCTGATGCAGACGGTCATAGAACCACAACTGGAAAAATGTTAGGCTTCATTTTTAAGCTGTTTTAAATCCCAGGAGTCTGTAGTTAATTTCGGATTCCAGACTGTACAAGAGATTTAAAGCATCCAGCCCAAAGTACCCAGGGTAAAGGACTGGCCATGTATAAATATCCTTCCCCTGAGGGTAGAATTGAGACGTGGGGATGAAGAAGTGAGACTTGCCCTGGTCAGTAAGGGCTCTATAGGACACCATGAGAAGGGTGTCTTGGCTGATGGCACCAATGATGCCAACAGAGCCCAGAGCTGGTGAGACACCATAGGGGCAGAGCCAGGGGTGGGATGACATCCAAAGCAGGTACTGAAAGTGAAGCAGGAGAATGAGGAGAAGACAAGAGGCAGATGCAGAGTTAGCTGGGGGGAGATCTGACAAGTCATAGAGACAGACGCATTGGCTTGGACATCAGGAACTAAGGCAAGCCAGGTAGAAGGATTCATCCCTGAGGCAAGGATAAGGAGTTTCTGGGACTAAATCCAATGAAAATTGAGCTTGGGTTTAGCACAAATTGACCAGGAATAGGAAGAGCCAGAGGACAAGCATAATCCATCATTTGGGGAGAACAACAAGCTGAACCAAATAAATCTGGTTGGTAAACTAAAGGATTGATTCAATGGGGCACAAATAGCAGACAAGGTTAAACACTGAGGATCTGACAGAAACCAGGTGGAGTGTAGAATGAGACACCAGTGCAGGTGTGAAGAAAAGTCAAAGACAATTGCCTTGTGAGAACATTCTCTCACTTTTTGGCTCTGTGTGATATGGGGGTGTGTTGGCCTGGTTTACAACAAATAAAGCAGGCAGTGACCTGTCCCTGCTGGACCACAGAGAGGACAGGGCCCTTGTACCCATGGCCTCCTTTCACAGCCAGAATTCAGCTGAGGTCTATTCACCCAGCCTGGCAAAGAAACAGAGCTGAGCTATCAGCTGCCAACAGCAGCCCTGAGGAACTGGGGTAGGTAATTGGGATTACCAAGCTCCTGTTTGTCAACCAAGCACAGTTTAAAAAGGAAACAAAAGGTTCAGGGAACAAAGAAGGGCTGCATCCTTTTTTCCCCTCATCTTCCTTTTCCTCCCATTATACAATGCCTTTCTGAAACAATGGGCCATGTCCTGGTAATTTCACTGAGGCTGTGTTAATTGTTTCTCATCACAAATTTGGGCACATCCTTTCCCAATTAAAAATTCTTTGTGCTCAAGGAGAAAATAATTTAGGGCTCATTACAATTTGTTTTTTGAATTAGTTAATAGGATGTGGTAGATAATGGAGGGAGAAGGCACAACTGGGTTGGAAGTCTGGCAAGATGATGCCAATCCTGGTTCTGACAGTCTCAGTTCAACCATGGGATCTTAGACAATCACTTGAACTCTTTAGGCTTTTGTTTGCTTCTTTAATGAGGTATATTACTGAACTTGATGGTTTCTAAATGTCCTTCTGTCTTAGTTATTCTCTGACTTCTAAGATTGGAAAAGCCTGGATTTCACTTCCTTCTTATCTAACAAGTGGGCTCAGGAATATGGAACTGGCTCATTTTGCACAAGGGGGTACTTAATTGTTGTATGTATATATGTATGTATGTACCAGCGAATGAGTAACATCTAATGACACACATTTAGAGACACCTCCAATGAAAGGGTTGCCAAACCAAAGTGAGGAAGAGACTCAAAGTAGGTGGACATATAAATAGTAGATCGAGATCCACTTTCAGCCTCCACAAATAGGAACTCTACTGCCACCAATCCTAGAATTATGGATACAGACATTCAGAACTCAAAGCACCCTAAATTAGGCCATTACTATGTCAAATCGCCCCATGTGATGGGTGAGGAAACTAAGAGTAGGAAAAGTGACTTGCCTACAATAGCAGAGAGAGCTGGCGACAGAGGGCTAGAAGCCAGCTCTTGTGCTTCTCCTCCTGTGCTTTACTTTGGCACTGTCCTGCCTCACATTTCCAAAAAGAGCAGCTAAACATAGAGCTAAGACTTTAGGCAAGGGCTCAGAGTTGATAGCCCAGTATGACTCGAATGGCAATCTAACACTGGAGCAAAAGGCTTCCCAAACAGTTTCAAGAGAGACCTGAATCCCTTATCCCAATCTATGCTTCAGGACTTCCTTCCTATCCATGACCCCAACGGCAACTGGAAAGGGTCACAGAGCAGTGGGCTCTGAAAAACACACATACCATAAGGGAAGATGATCAAGAGCAAAGACAGAAAGAGCTAATTTTAGAGATATCCTGGGAATAATTCCAATGAGATTTTGGTTTATCAAGAACAGTAATGAGTGGTGGCAAAAGTTAGAGCCTCCTCCTCTCTCTGGAACAGTGAAAAACCCCCTTACTATCTGGCCACTGGCTTTGCAAACTGACTTTCTCATGAGGCATTCATGCTCTGGGCATCAGGCTTCCCTTCTATGAAGCAGAGAAAGACAAAGGCCATGAAAATCAAACAAGGCTCAAGGATAACCAAGTACCAGATGCATCTACTCACTACTGACTTCAGCAGGTTACCTCTGCTTGAGAAACTCTCCTGGTTCCCTAGAGCTGTGTTCATTCTTCCCTCTGAAACTTTGCTTATTCAGTTCCCTTGCCTAATATGAAGAGCTCCTTGAGCATTCAACCCCAGATGAGGATTTTCCCTACCTGCTGTCTGCACTTACAGTCTATAATACTCATTTGGCACCAAGTTCAGAAGCCTAGAATTACAGTGTTATTGTTATTCAAGTTAAGATTTCCTACTATCTATAATAGGAAGAATATTAGAACCCCAGATATGTCTATATTCAATCTCTAGAACCTACAACTATATTATGTTGCATGGCCAGGGAATTACAGATGGAATTAAAGTTGCTAAACTATCCCAGGTCATCCAAGTGAGACCAATACAATTAGAAGTGTCCTTAAATGGGGAGGGGGAGTAGAAGACTCAGAACTAGAGATATGGCATCAGGATGATGTCAGTCAGTCATTGCTGGGTTTGAAAGTGAACGAGGCCACAAGCCAAAGAAACCAGGAGGCCTTTAGAAACCGAGAAAAGGAAGGAACCAGATTCTTCCCTAGAGCCTCCAAAAGAAACACAGCTCTGTCAGCATCTTGTTTTTAATTCAGTGAAACTCATTTCAAACTCCTGACCTCCAGAACTGTAGGATAATAAAATTGAGTGTTTTAAACCACCACACTTGTGGTAATGTTTACAATAGCTGCCTGTTACACCTCTACACTTTTATGCCAAACTGTTGGATGTTATGGATTATAATCAACATTTTCCTTGCTACCCAATAGTAGTGAATCTGAAGTAAACAACCATTCTATATTTTTAAGTAAACATACAAATGAATCAATTAATTGAAGTGAAAAAATTTGGAAATTAATCAAAGAATAATAGACCCCAAAATTATAAAAAAACCTTGATAATGGACTCAGGTATCTAGTTGTCTTAGTCCACTGATACTGCTAGAACGAAATTCCATAAACTGGGTAATTTATTTTAAAATAACATTTTATTTTACAGTGCTGGGGGGGTTCCAAGATCAAGGTGCCAACATTGATATCTGGCAAGAATGGCTTTCCGCTTCCAAGATGGCACCTGTTTCTGTGTTCTCACATGGCAGAAGGTGGAAGAGCAAGAGAAACAAACACCGTGTGAGGCCTCCTTTATAAAGGTTTTAGTCCCAGACAACAGTGCTTTGCCCTCATGACTTAATCACAATATTAATCTTAATCTTAATCTCAATATTGTCACATTGGCAATTAAGTTTCAACACATGCATTTTAGAGGGGACATAAACATTCAATCCATAGCTCTGTGAGTGAAATGAAGAGTGACAGGAAAAAGCCCAGGACAGATAAAGTCCCCAAAGCCACAGCCCCAGTGACCTACTTCCTCCAACCATGCCACACCTGCCTACAGTTGTTAACACCTCCCAGTAGTCCATTTACATCAGCAATCCATTGAATGGATTAGTCCACTACTGAGGTCAGAGCCCTTGTGATCCAATTGCTTCACCTCTGAACATTGCTGTATTACCCAACACATGAGCTTTTAGGGACATTTCAGATTCAAACCATAACAGAAGGGATAAATGACAAGTATTTGAGGTGATGAATATGTTAATAAGTTTCATTAAATCATGCCACATTGTGTGTATATATATATATATATATATATAATAACATCACTTCATACCAAATAAATTTATATAATTATAATTTGTCAATGTATAGTAATTTTTTTAAATCATGCAGAACCATGATCAAGAAAAATGCTACTGTTTGTTATTTGGGGGAAAATGTATAGTCAAATTCATCTGGTATTTTTTCCCCAAAACAGAACTTGCATATATAAATATTTTCTTTTAAAAGTTAAAGAAACAGTTGCTGACTGGTGTGAGTTATTGGAGGGAGAGAAGAGCAGACAGGTAGAGATTCAGAGCTGGGTGATGGGGAGATCAAGAGCAAAGGTGAAAGTCAAGGGAGGCCAGTGGGGAGGAAGGAATTACCAGAGGAAACATGGAGGGAGGAAATAAAGGCTTTGGCAGAATATAAGGTCCGGAGAGGGACCAGAGTGGCACAAATCAATTCACTCCATTCATTCTCTAGCCTGTGAGCCCATGGCCTCCCCAGCTGCTTGGCTCCAGGCACAGAGGGAGTAGGTGCTGCTGAGGCTGGGAAGTTCAGTGAGTTGAGGCCCAGAGCCTAGGGTTAACAAACCACAGAGAGAGACCTTTCCTTTGTGGGAAGTCCTGTGCAGGTAGCTGGTACCATTCCTGACCCAGAGCACTCAGGAACAATACCTCCCTGCAAGGGGATCCTTTCCTCTTTCTTTGGCTCTCCACTTACCCATGGTCTGGGGCCTGGGAGAAGCAGAGGCCTTGTGCACAGCCAGATGCAATCTCTGGAAGACAGCTGCCCTTGGGGCTGATGCCTTGGGCATTTCAGTAGAGATTTCAATTCTTTAGGGAGTGAAGTCTTCCAGGCTACTGAGAAGGCCTGCCTCAGGAAAAGCTGAAATTGGAACAACTACTCTTTAACTCCTTACTGCTGAAAGAAATGCGCTCTAGACACCCACTGCCACTCACTTAGAGTGCAAAACATTCATTTTACAAACCAAGTCTTTAAAAAAAAGAGATGAAGCATATAACCCAAAGCTTTTCATCTCCCTCCCTGTTAGCCTCAAATTCTCTCCACAGTTCTTCTCATCTTCAGAAATGGAAAATAAAGTCTCCCTGTATCTATTTTAAATCTCACTTCATACTTGTGCTTTTGATCCTACACTATTCCATAAATGCAAAAGGAGGGGGGGAAGCTATAGACACAAAAATATGTTCGTTATAGTAACATCAATAAAAATTATATAACCTGGAGTTGTGGTTAAAGATGGCAATTGGCTAGTATGTGTATATTTCCTCTTTATTCTGTACTCTCCCTAATAAGATAGAAAAAGAATCTTTAAAACAAAGAATGAAAAAGAAGGTTATATGTAAGGTTATATGTAAAGCAGTGCTTTCAGGAAAATTTATAGCATTAAAATTATATTAGAAAAGAAGAAGACTGTGGGTGTAGCTCAGTGGCTCAGTGGTTGAGTACTTACTTGCCTAGCATGCAGCAGGCCCTGGGTTCCTTCCTCAGTACTGCCAAACATACACACACACAAAGAAAATAAAAGCATATTAAACCCCAAATAAAGAGAAGAAGGAAACAATAAACAGCAGAAGTCAATAAACTACAAAATAAAAAATAGAGAAAATCAATGAAACCAAAACCTGAATTCTTGAAAACATCAATTTAAAAAACTGATAACTTCTGGCTATCTTAATAAAGAAAGAGAGAGAGATCACAAGTTACTAATACCAATAATGAAAGTTGCAGGCATCATAGATTCTACATATATTAAAAATAATAGTGGATTATTACAAATAAATTTATCATAATAAATTTGACAATTTAAATTAAATGGACAAGTTCATTCAAAACCAAAATCCACACTCAAGAACAAATAGATATTTGACCATCCTATATATGTGGATAACATAAACTTGTAGTTAAATAACCTCTCACAAAGAAAAATCCAAGTCCAAGTGGCCTCATTGGTGAATTCTATCCAACACTTAAGAAATGAATAATACCAATTCTCTACAAACTCTTCCAGAAAATTCAAAAGGGGAGACTACTTCCAAACATTCCAAATGGCCAAAATTTCCCTAATATTGAACCCAGAAAGAAATTTCAAAAAGAAAGGATTAAAGATGGCAGAATAGAGGGAGACAGCATGTTTCAGGTGCTCTGAAACTCAGAACTCAACCAGCAGGAAGGCTGCTTCTTGGCAAAAGAAGAAAAGAAGCCCAAACTCAACAGAATGACAGTTGAAACACAGTGGAATTGGAGGCAGCAAAGAGAGCAGAGGACTGAGAAGAGTTCCACGTGGCTCACCTGGTGAGTGGAGAGCGGCAATGGTGCCCACCATCTTGCCAAGCCCATGCCAGTGATGGCAGCTGCCAGGACCTGCAGTGACCAGAGACCAACTCCAGCAAAGAAGTAGCAGAATCTTATCGAGCCAGTGACTACAGACCATCATGAAAAGCAGTCGCACTTTTCCTTTCACACTCGACAAAGACCTGACTAACCAGACAGCCCAGCTAGATCCTGCATCTCCAGCTGAACTCATCTCTGCCTTCAGAGACCCGAGTGGTGGTCGTCAAGACCAGTGCTCCATATGATCGTAACCAGCAGATCAGCAGCAGTGTCCCAGGGGCCATCAAAGCTCAGTGAGCCGGGGCATAAGCTTGGAACATAGCAATCACTGGCCCTACTGAGCTTAGGCCCACTGGCTACAGAGGCTGGAGCTCAGCGTTCTGCAGTTTAACAGGATCACAATCAGCAGAGCAGTGGTGGTGTCTGTGGGGCATTAAATCCTAACCAGGAAACTGCAGGCTCTGAACAGAACATCATAGTCTCTGGCCCAGCGGAGTTTGAGTATGGAGAGCATGGCAGCTGGTAGCCAATCAGAGACTCCTGTTTGACTGCACTAAGAACTATATCTTGTTAAAGAGGCTCTGGAGGACAAACTCAGAAGTTTGATTATATGAGACATTTGTAGAGGTAAATACATACCCCCAGTATAGACCTTATTATAAAGGGATAACAAATGAACACAGGACTCACACACAAAGAGGAAGAAGATGCCAAGACAACAGAAATACAAACCTGAGAACTCTGAAAACATGAGAATGAAGAGCAGCAAGTTAACAATAAGCTCCCACAACTCAACAACAAGGGAGATCACGAATACTGACCTGCAGGAAATGCCAGAAGAATTCTGAATTTTGATCTTCAATATGATCAAAGGTCTCAAAAAAGTGTATAGGAAATGAAAGAGCATTTCAATAGAGAAATTGAGGCTCTAAGTAAGAACCAAAAAGAGGCTTTGAGCAAAATGAAGGAGTCAATAAATGAATTGAAGACTGCAATAGAAACCACCTCTGGCAGGCTAGACCACATGGAAAACAGAGTATTACTCTTGGAAGACAGTTCATTCAAAACTGAAAACACAGTCAACAATATAGAGAAGACAATACAACAACATGACCTGAACTATTCCATATTCCAAGAAATATTGAATAATATGAAACGACCTAACTTACGGTTAATAGGCATTGAAGAAGATCTAGAATCACAAACCAAGGGTATCAGAAACCTCTTCAGAGAAATAATATCAGCAAAAAGAGAATCAACCCAAATTATTAAAATCAGAAATGAAAAAGGAGACATCACCACAGACAGTGAGGAAATCCAAAGGATCATCACAACGTATTTTGAAAATTTATACTCCAATAAACTGGAAAACATAGAAGAAATCAAAAGATTTCTAGACACATACAACCTACCTAAATTGCCAGAGCAATAAGACAAAAGGAATTTAAAAAGGAAAAAAATTTTAATTATCTCTATTGGCAGATGACACGATCCTATATTTAGAAGCAAAAAACTCAACCAAAAGACTACTAGAACTGGCAAGCAAATTCAGCAAAGTAGTGGGATACAAAATCAATCTTAAAAAATCAGTAGCTTTCTTTATGCCAACCATGAATCCATGGAGAAAGAAAAACAGAAAACAATTCCATTCACAATAACCTCAAAACCAATAAAATACCTAGGAATAAACCTAACCAAAGAGGTAAAAAACCTCTACAATAAAAATTATAAAACACTAAAGAAATAAATTAAAGATCTTAGAAGATGGAAAGATCTCCCTTTCTCTTGAATAGGCAAGATAAATATTATCAGAATGGCCATTCTACCCAAAGTGTTCTACAGAGTCAATGCAATACCTATCAAAATACCAATGTTATTTTTCACGAATCTAGAAAAGTCAGTTATAAATGTTATATGGAGAAACGAAAGACCCAGAATAGCCAAAGGAAATCTCAGCAATAAGAACCATCCAGGAGGCATCACAATTCCTGACCTCTAATTATACTACAGAGCTATAGTAATAAAAACAGCATGGTATTGGCACCAAAACAGACACATAGACCAATGGAACAGAACAGAAAATACAGAAACAAATCTATACACTTATAGCCAATCAATTTTTTGACAAATGTGCCAAACACATACTTTGGAGAAAAGACAGCCTTTTCAACAAATGGTGTTGGGAAAACTGGTTATCCAGTTGTAGAAAAATGGAACTAAATCCTTACCTCTCACCCTGTACAGGATTCAACTCTAGATGGATCAAAGATCTGGAAATTAGACCAGAGACTTTGAAGCTACTAGAGGAGGGCATAGGTCCAACACTCCAACATATAGGCACAGGTAGAAACTTCCTCAACAAGACTCCATAGCTCAGGAAATTGAAACAAGAACTAATAAATGGGATTGCATTAAACTAAAAAGTTTCTGCTCATCAAAGGAAGCCATCAAGAGTCTAAAGAGAAAGCCTGCCAAATGGGAGAAGATCTTTGCCAGTTATCCCTCTGATAGAGGACTAATATCTAGAATATACAAAGAACTTAAAAGACTTTACACTAAAAAAACAAATAACCCAATCAAGAAATGGCAGTTGAACTAAGTAGACACTTCACAAAAGAAATACATGAAAAAATGTTCAACATCATGAGCAATCAGGGAGATGCAAATCAAAACTACACTGAGATTCCATCTAACCCTAGTAAGAATGGCAATCATCAAGAAGTCAAAAAATAATAAATGTTTGTGAGGATGTGGGGAAATTGGAACTCTTCTACACTGTTGGTGGGATTGCAAATTAGTAAAGCCACTATGGAGACCAGTGTGGAGATTCCTCAGAAAACTGGGAATGGATCCACCATTTGATATGGCTATACCCCTCCAGGTTATCTTTCCAAATGGGCTGAAATCAGAGAACTACAGTAATATATGCATATCCATGTTCATAGCAGCACAGTTCACAATAGCTAAATTATGGAACCAACCTAAGTGTCCGTCAACAGATAAATGGATTACAAAATTATGGGATATCCACACAATGGAATTCTATTCAGCAATAAAGAAGAACAAAATTATGTCATATTCAGGAAAATGGAAGGACCTGGAGAACATTGTATTAAGTGAGATTGGCCAGTCACAGAAAGTGAAGGGTCTTATGTTTTTTCTAGTATGTAGAAGCTAGGGTGGAATTGGGACACCAGAGGGACTCCAGATAATGGAGGAGAAACCTCAGTGGAGCCAGGGAGGTGGTCTAGGGGAAGGGGAGGGTGAAGAGTGAGGATCAATGAAAGAATTACTACCATTGGCTTTTTGTACATATGTAAAAATACCAATGTCAATCTCAGTACTCTGTATGGGGAAGGAGAGATAGTGAGGAAGCCAAGGGAGGGCATCCAATACTGTGTGCATGTATGTCACTGTCAACATGATTTACATTAATATGTGAGACTATAATGCATCAATAAAGCATATAAAAAGAAATTTCAATAAAGGAAAACTAAGGACTAATAACCCTTATGAATATAGATGCCAAAAATTCTTATAGAATATTAGCAAAACAAATCCACAATACATTAAAAGACTATATCATCATAAGTATAATCACCCAGGGTCCAATCAGAAGCCACAAATCGCTCAGTACTTTGAATAGGAAAATATTTAAAAATTTATTAACAAGGGATTGAAAATTTATTAACTAGGATTAGCTAATAGTAATTAAAGATAACACAAAAGTATACAGGAATAACAGGAATATGGAAATCAGCTATTACTCTTAAAGCTAAGATAGAGGGCACAAAAAAGAGCCACCTTTCACATCAGGGCTAGCATGTAGACATCATCCAAAAGAGTGCAGCTGTGGGTTACTAGACCACAGAGAAATGACTGGGTGTCTTATCAGTGGTACTTTCTGGAATTGAGAAATCCCCAGGGCCTGGGAAAGCAGTCCACAGGAAGATGTCCACTCAGCACTCACTGTAAAGTCACCCAAAGAGTGCTATAAGAGTCTATTCATGCCAGGTGTGGCAGCGCATGCCTGTAATCCCAGTACTTGAGAGGCTGAGACAGGAAGATTGCAGGTTCGAGATGAGCCTCAGCAACTTATCAAGGCCCTCAGCAATTTAGTGAGACCCTGTTTCAAAATTTAAAAATAGGTCTGGGGGTGTAGCTCAGAGGTACAACATCCCTGGGTTCAATCCCTAGTTCCACACCCATACAAAGAGAGTCCATTTACTGAGATATGCCCTGCAGATGACATTCTACTGTGAAGCTACAGAGGAGATGCCAGGAGAACTCACTGGGCATCACTAGCCTCTGTTGCAGACCCCATGTTGCAAACATCAGGAGTTGGAGTACCTTCTTTCTCCAGGAGCTGAGCGCAGGAGAAACTGCTCACTCAGCGGCAGAGCACTGGAGGCAGTGCTGGAAAATATGCCCACTGCCAAGAACTGAGCACTACAGGAGCTTGCCCTGCAGTGCCCTGGAACTGGAGGAAGAAAACACCTTTTCCTCCAGTGTCCCTCTAGTGCCCTCTACTGGCTGGAGTAGGGTGGATTTAGGGCTTAATTATAACTGGCACAAAGACCAAGGGGGGTTTATTCCAGAATTGCAACATTGGATTAATATTTGGAAATAAATGATGTAAATCACCATGCTAACAGGCTAAAACTGAAAATATTATCATATAAATAGGCACAGAAAAGATATCTGATAAAATTTAATATCTAATAATTTAAAACAAAAACTCTTAGCAAACTAGAAATACAAGAAATTTCTCTCAACTCAATAAAGGACATCTGCAAAAGCTTACAACCAGCATTATACTAAATGACAAAATACCAAATGCTTTACTGCTAAAACTGAGAAAAGGTAAATACATCTGCTCCATTTCTATTCAACATCGTTTTGGATTTTCTATCCAGTGCAGTAAGACAAGAAAAATAAATAAAATTCCTCCAGATTGGAAAAGAAGTCTTCACAGATGATATGTAGAAAAATACTGAGACATCTCCAAAAAGCTACCTGGAACTAATAAGTAAGTTCAGTAACTTTACAAAATAGAAGGTAAATACACAAAAATAAATTGCACATCTATATAATAACAACAAATATCTGGATCAAATTTTTTTAAATCAATAACATTTATAATAGCATCCATAAATCTGAAATTTTTAGGCATTAATATAAGAAAAATATGTGCAGTATGTGTATAGAGCCAACAATAAAACATTGACGATATAAATTTTAAAATCCTTAAATAAATGAAAGTTGATATGCCATATTCATGCATCAAAACATTCAGTATTGTTAGGATTGTTCTATAGATTCATTGCAATCCCAACCAAAATCCTAGTAGGATTTGCTAGTTTGTTTGCTTGTGGTTTGGAAATTCATAGTTTGATTCTAAAATGTTCATGGTAATGGAGAAGGACTTAAATAATAATTCAAAAAGAGGGACAAAGCTGAAGAACACACACAATCTGATTTTAAGTATTACTACATAGAGTAAATAAGATATTAAGTTATTGTCATAAGCACCAATAGGAACAAAATATCAAGTTCAGCAATGGTTTCACAAATACATAGCCAATGTGTGTGTGTGTGTGTGTGTGTGTGTGTGTGTGTGTATGTGTGTGTGTGTGTGTGTGTGTGTGTGTGTGTGTGCTTCTTACTAGGGATTGAACCTAGGGGCATTCTACCTCTAAGCTACAACCCCAGCACTATTTTCTATTTTTATTTCTGAAACAGGGTCTTACTAGATTGATGAGAGTCTCACTACTTTCTGAGGCTGTCCTCAAACCTGCCATCCTACTGTTTCAGCCTCCCAAGCACTGGGATTACAGGTGTGTCCCACCAGGCCCACCTAGCTAATTAATTGTTAACAAAGGTGCTATGTAATTCTCTGGCAAAAGGATAGTCCATACAACAAATGGTGCTAAAATAATTGGATTTCCATTTAAAAACAAAAAACAAAGAACCTCAGCCATTATCTCACATCATATACAAATGCATCATAGAGCTAAATGTAAGAGCTACATCATAAAGCATCTAGATGCAAACATATGACTTAGGGTTAGGCAAAGAGCTCTTAAATATAATAAAAAAGCAAACTCCATCAAAGAAAAGATTGATAATTGTACTTGATAATTGTACTTTTCCAAGACTTCAAACTTTTGTTCTTCACAAGTTCCTGTTACAGTTCTGTATATCAATTGTGAGAGTGCACACACAAATCTACACATGTAATAAAATTGGACTGATTTAACACACACACACACAGACACACAGACATACACACACACAAATGAGTGCATTAGAAACTGGCATAATTTGAATAAAGTCTATATATTGCACTCTTGTCATTTTCCTGGTTTTAATATTTACTATGGTTATACAAAATTTTTTCATTAAAAAAACTGGGTAGAGTACATAGGATCTCCGTGGGGTTTTTTGTTTTGGTTTTTGTTTTATTTATTTATTGATACTTCCAGTGAATATCTAACTATTTCAAAATGAAAAGTTAAAAAAAAGACATTGTTAAGAAAATAAGATGGTAGGCTACAGACTTGAAGAAAATATTCAACAAATCATATATTCTATGAAAAGCATTTATCTGGAATAGATGAAGAGTACTTACAGTCCTATAAAATAGTAAATGTAAATATATCTAATATTAATATAAATACCAAATGCTTAGACAAGTACACTTCACAAAGAGCATATATAAATGGTCAATATGCACATGGATTTTCTCTTATTTATTTAATTAAATTAAAAATGTAAATGTTTTATTCACATATAAAATAAGAAAAGATGCTGAATATTATTAATCATTAGGGAAAGACAAATCAAAACCACTGTATATGACCCTCCCCCTACACAGCAAGGGTTAGTAAGAATGTAAATCATATGTCCACACAAAGATGTGTACTCAAATGTGTAAAGCACCTTTACTCTTAATAGCCAAGAAATGGAAAGAGCCGGGCCTGGTGGCGCACACTTGTAATCCCAATACTTGGGAGACTGAGACAGGAGGATCGCAGGTTCGAGGACAGTCTCAGCAAGTAGTGAGACTCTCATCAACCTAGTGAGACCCTGTTTCAAAATAAAAATTAAAAATTAGGACTGGGGGTAAAACTCAGAGGTAGAATGCCCCTGGGTTCAATCCCCAGTACCACACACAAAGAAAGAAATGGAAAAAACCCACATGTTAATCAATTGGTGAATTGATTTTTAAAATTGTAATATACCTGTACAAAGAAAACACACAACCAGGAAGAAACTTAAAAACATGTTGGGTAAGGCCGGGCGTGGTGGCGCACGCTTGTAATCCCAGTACTTTGGGAGGCGGAGACCGGAGGATCCGGGTTCTCGGCCAGCCTCAGCTCTCTCTCTCCTCTCTCTCTCTCTTTCCCTGTCTCTCTCTCTCTCTCTCTCTCTCTCTCTCTCTCTCTCTCTCTCCCTAGTGAGGCCCTCCGCAACTTCGTAAGACCCGGTTTCAAAATAAAGTATAAAAAATAGGGCCGGGGGTGTAGCGCGGAGGTAGAACGCCCCTGGGTTCAATCCCTGGTACCGCAAAAAAAAAAAAAACAACCAAAAAACATGTTGGGTAAAAAAAGGAAAAGACAGACCCTAAACTATATGAACAACATACTGTGTGATTCCATTCACATGAGCTTCTGGAAGAAGCAAGACTCTAGTGACAGAAAGCAGATCAGCAGTTGTCAGAGGTAATTTATGGAATTGCACACTTAAAACTGTGTGATTCTTATTGTATATAAATAATATCCAAATAAGGCAGATTTTAAAACAACAATTTAAGAAAGATTCCACTTTGACAGCTTCAGGAATAAAACAGAGTTACATTACTTTCATTATGTAATTTAAACTACTTCTGAAAGGTGCTTCCAATCATAGCAGGAAAACCATTCCTATCTGGAGATTCTCCCTCTGAAATAATTTCTAGAAATCCAAAGAATATTTTCAAGGCAGGTTCACAAACAAATTCTGTTGCTTTCATGCTGCCAGCTGCCCAGAGGATAAGATAATCAGCTGTCGTACTTGAAACTGACCCATATAACCAGGTGTGTGGTGTTGTATGCCTGTGATCCCAGTACTTGTGAGGCTGAGAGAGGAAGATCTCAGGTTCAAGGACAGCCTCAGTAACTTAGTGAAACCATCAGCAACTTAGTAAGACCCTATGTAAAAAGTAAAAGGGACTGGGGGTATAGCTCAAAGGTAGAATGCCCCTGAGTTAAATCCCCAGTACCAAAAAATAAAAACGAAGAAACTGATGCATATGACCACTGCCCTTTCTTCCTCTCTGTGTCTCCACCAGGGCATGCCACCCTCATCACCTCTGCACAACGCCACTACATGACGCTATATCCAAACAGCCTGGGAAATCCACAGTCTAAAACAAGCGCTCACCTTCCCATGGACCTCCCCTGTGATGCTGAGGCTCAAGGTACCTCCAGCGCCCAGACAGCCCAGGAATCTGGAGCAGGCCTCCAAGAGACCCAGGGAAAAAAAAAAACTTGCAATCCTTTCTCAAGGGGTGGAGCTCCAGTTCCAGGGCCATTTTCTTCAGAAGATGGGCCCATTAAGAATTCTCCCTGGTTCCCTTACCAGATCTGGGGTATTGTGGTTTCAGTTTTTACACACAGCCACTTTGTCCATGCTATGCCCATGATATCAGCAGGGCAGGGCCCAAAGGGACACTGGCACCAGGCAGCACACTCTCCAACGTCGGCTTTTCCTTTGACCCCTCCATCCGGGAGCAATAGCAGTGGAAGAAGCCCCTCCCTCTCCCAATCTCAGGACCTGCTCCAGTTCCTGCCCTGGAATTAATCATTTCCCAAAACAAAATGAGTTTTTCTTCAGGCTAAACCTTACTTTGTTACTATGAAATATTGGAAAAATCCTAAATGTCCATCAACACAGGAATGATTAATTTGATTTTACTACATTCCTCTCAGTGTCATAATGGCATTAAATGAGCATGATGAAGTTTATGAAAACCATGGCCCAATGTGGAAAAATGCTCATCATATGCTGAGACCAAGGTTGCAATCTATGATTACAGCTACATTTAAACCATATGTACATTAAAAACTCAAGGAAATACACCAAGAAGATAACTGTTGAATTAAGATGGTATTCTCTTTCTTCCCCCTGCTTTCTAATCTTTCTGCAAGGCTCTACTTTTCTTTATAATTTAGACATACAAACAAAAACCCTTTTGTATTAGTCTGGGCTCTTTGGTTGCTAGTAACAGAAACCTAACTTAAACAAGCATGGATTCCCAGTTGAGAAATCCAGTCCCGGGGAAATGCACATGCTCAGCCCTTGCTGATATCCTTTCTCTGTCCCTTGGGCCTGCTTTTACTTGCTTGTTGGCCTCATCCTTACAGACTCAACAGGTTTTCCTCCAGGTACTCAGGACAGTGGTCACAAGGGAGTCTGTTTTATTCTGTTCTTATAGCTCTCAAACCCTGTCAAAAGGACTTTTCATTAACAAGAAGCTTATGTCAGAACTTAGAGGCAAATTTGTTCAGCCCACTTGCTCATCTCTGATCCAGTCATGACCTTGGTGGATGGAGGAAACTAGCCAGCCTGTGGTCAGGGGAATGTGGTAACAGGATAAACACTCCAGGCTTGGTAAACACCAGAGGTAAACTGTAAGAAACAGAAGGAATGTTTGCACATAGATGCACACCACACCTGTTCTACCACCTCATCGGCCTTCCTTCCCATCCTTCCCCTTCTCTCTGCTAAGCGTTTTCCAAAGCAAAGCAGACACCAGAGCTGTCTCTACTTCAACACCAGCCATGCCTCTTCTTAGACTCGTTCTAACTATATGTTGTGAAAGCAATGTTCCATAAAGCTTCACTTACATACCCCATCTCTCCACCCCCACCCCCCAAAATGTACACACACAGAGTAGGACTGAATTGAACTAGTGATGACCACCTGACCCCCAAAATAGACAATGTTTGTTGTTTACAAATCTGTGTGACCTCGAGCCAAGACATGAACAGATTCAATCTTGAGAACTTGATATAAGGCACACGATTGCTGACAGGCAGTGGGAAGAAGGATCCGTAAATTGGAAGTAATAGCCATTTGCGAGTTGATGAGTAAAGGAAGAGAGCTGTTCTGCAGAGGGAGAAAAATGGGACTGCCGATGAGTAGAGAGGAGAGAAGAGCCTGTGGCCCCAGAGAGGGAGGTGGAGGCCGTAGCCAGCTGCTTCTGTTCCACACTCTCCCCTGATGCTCCGCTGCACTGGATTCATGTCCTTGGATTCGGTGCGAGCTCTGCATCCTTGCAATAAACACGCTTCTGTACTTGAGTAACTTCGAATGAATTTCGTTTTCTTGCAACCAAAGGAGCCATAACTTGAACAGTGTTTTTGTCTCCCGAGATTGCACAGAAACTAACTTAAGAATAAGCAGAGCCAGCCGGGCATGGTGGCGCACGCTTGTAATCCCAGTACTTTGGGAGGCGGAGACCAGAGGATCCGGGTTCGCGGCCAGCCTCAGCTCTCTCTCTCTCTCT
>PVJS01040618.1:0-18348 GCA_004027185.1 Glis glis
ACCGCAAAAAAAAAAAAAAAAAAGAAAATCAGTTTGGCATTATCTACTGAAGTTGTAGATTCTTCTTTGGGAGGTGGATCCTCCGGTCTCTGCCTCCCAAAGTACTGGGATTACAAGCGTGTGCCACCACGCCCGGCTTAGTTGTAGATTCTTCTATCCTATGACCCAGCACTGGGGAGTGAACCCAGGGCCCCGCACATTCTTAATGCTATTCATATTAAATTCAAAATATGCAAAACAAACTATTTTATTCAGATATACAAACTAAGTGCTAGGAATTGATTACTGTAAAAGTCTGGATGGTGGCCGCTTCTGGGGAAAGGAGGGAAGGCTGTGATTGGAAAGGGATAAAGCAAATGTGAAATGTCATGCATCAAAGCAATTGCCCTAGCACCACCACCCACACCCATACACAGAGCACTGCTGGTGTCCTGAAGCTCCCACTTGCTCCTTCCTAATTAAGAGAGCCTACAAGAAGAATTCCAAACAGATCAGCAATTTCACAAAATTTGAATAAGTTGAACTCATTGATTTAAATATATATCATTCGAGGGAGACTTTACATCTTTATAACACTGAGTCTTTCCATATAAGAACAAATTCTATTTTCCCTTTAATCATGTCTTCTTCGTGATTTCCATTTGAGTGTTAAGATTTTACTTCACTCTCCCATGTTATTCTCATGGAGTTCTTTGTGTTGTACTTGATATCTGTTTGTTTACTAGTTTTTAAAAATATCTAAGTAGGATAGTTGGCATTTATTCCTGTTAGATTTCAAGCTTTTAGGTTTTATCTGTAATTCGTCTGTGTTTGCCTCACTCACATCTCCATTTTTGCACAAATCACTGGTATAAAATGGTGACTGGGGCAGAGTGAAAAGCAGAGCTGTGTACTATGCTGGAAAGATTCCCTCTACAGGCACACAAGACCTATTAATCAAAAGCATTTAAAAATAGTTACATAAACACCTGTAACTTCATTTAACCACACTATTATTGGATCCGGATTTCTCTACCTTGTCTTCAAGAATATCATGGAAAAATTTTAAAGTGTACTTTTAAAACCCCAATAAAATATAACTAGTGGATTGCCTTGATTTTGTTGCTAGGTAAATCTGGGGGGGGATCTGAAATTACATTGACTTGATTTAGTGTTAAAGAAATTGTGCCAACTTCTTAATGGCCATTGTTTTCTAAGTACCTGGGAACCATCCATTAAATAATCCCTTTGGGAATCTCCTGGGGATCCGCATGAAGCTTACTCACCTCTGTTTCCCGGAATAAATGCTATGTCATAGACTGGATTTTTGTTCCTAATCCCCCCTTCCCTGTACTAGAATAATCCATCCGTGACTTGTGCCATGTCCACTGTGGTATGACAATAACTGCCTACGAGGTGATTCAGCTCAGCAACTAGGAGTTCTGAACGTCACCTATCTTGGGCTTCAGGCCCAGGTACTGTTTATTCCACTTGCTCCAATTTCATTTTTCCATCTCCTTGGTAAAAATGGTGAGAAAAGAAGTTATTTTTTATGCCCATCATTTGTTCATATAATGTCATCTACCTCCAGTAGTTGAATCCTAGTCTCCCATTAATACTATGGACTTCAAGATGTTCCCTAGTTTTGTAGCTTTTCTTGTTCCTCCTAATCTCATAGCCTACCACTGCCACTTGTTAACCATCAGCAAGAGAGAACATTTAGAAAGTCCGAGTTGCTAACGCCATTCTGTTTTGACAGAAACTATCAAAGCTCTGTGTGTGTGTGTGTGTGTGTGTGTGTGTGTGTGTGTGTGTGTGTACACAGCTTCTGATCATCTTTAATACCTATCATTCAATAGCTTGGCTTTATGGATAATTTCTACATTTTAAACTTGGGCTCCCTGAACTAATAGGGGAAGGGAAAGTTCCCCTTTGGAAGGCAATTCTGACCTTGCACACTTCTCTGGGGATTCATTTCGTGTTGGTCACTAATGGGGAAGGAGGTGGACCAAATGTTTTATAATTAACCTCCCACAAGAACAGCTTGTTCTTTAAATTTGGAAGCCAAGAAACTTTGAATAGAATCAGTTTAGGAGGACTGGGTTGTTGTTTTTTGTAAATTCAAGTGGAGCGATTCTTATTCAGTGAGAACCAAAATCCTGTCTAACTTTATTTGCATCACATTCGCTGGCACAAATTGCCTGATGATGAAAATAAAAGAGCCTGTGTGAAGGCCTGAGAATAAAAACAACAGAGAAAAGGAAAAAGAAGAGTGAAGGGAAAAAGGAAGGAGAAAGAGGGCAAGAGGGGTAAACAGAGGAGGAAGGGGAAGGGGGAGGGCGAGTCTCTGTTGTCAGAGAGTATTCACATTGGAAGTTGCCTTAAAGAACATCTAACTTAATTTAACCCTATTTTGATGGTGTAGACATTGAGTAACCGAGAACCTAGCTTGCTTGGCAGCACCTGATTGGTAACAACAAAGCCCGCAGCCGTGGTCTCTCAACCCGTGTTCCTAAGTTTCTTCCCTTCTACCTCCTTCCCCATGCAGGCTCATTCATTCATTTTTTTTTAAAGCATGCATTAACTTTTTAATCAGGTTGAGTGAAAATAGCAATTCCTTCCTAGAAAAGTTAAAAAAAAGGTTTGATGCATTTGGAAGACCAGATATATTCAATCCAGGATATTTTCAGTCAAGCATCTGACAATTATTTTTCCAAACATAGTCATTTACCTACCTGAAAACTAAGCATGGACTTTTCTTCTGGTGTCAAGCTCAGAAAATCCTCAGGGCATGTTCCAAAGCTCCTTCCGGTTGCTCTGGAAACTGGTTAACATCCTTAGCCATCCTGCCGTGATCCACCCCATTCTTCCCCCAGGTGTATTTGGATTTCCAGAAGGGAAAGAGGGAGCTGGCAGAAGCGTTCCTAATAACCTAAGGTACACACGGGCCATCATCACACAGGCACAGGCACCTAAAACACAAGCTGCCCAGGATTTTAGCTCCCTTCACCCACGTCTACCTTTTGTACCAGTAATAATATGGTTTTGGGAAAGAAAAAGTGCTATCCCAACTTACAAAACATTTGGGGATTTCTTCCTACTCTGAGGAAAAGGCCTATTCCCCAGAATTACTATTAAGGGATGTTACAAGTATCTGATGACAGGTACTTAGAATCGAACAAGCTGGAAGGGCACGTCCCGATACCAGTTGATGTGCTTGGAGAAAATGGCCAGTCCACAGGGCAGAAGTTGTAAGTTCAAGGGGAAAGACCAGAGGACAGGACCTTGGGAACCCTGTTTATGAAAGAAAGCAAGAGCCTTGGGCAAGAGCACTGCTATGGAAGGGCCTAGGAGCCAGAAAGCCAGGAAAAATCCAGGTTGGAGAGTCCTGCCCCGAATGCAGTGTGGTTCTGGTGGGACAGAGACAAGGACAAACTGGAATGCCAGATATGAGTGCTGGTGTCTGAAGGGCTTTGCAGCCTTGGGAGTCCCAGGAAACAGCAGCCTGATCAAGGGGATCATGGCTTAGAGAGTGGCCCAGCAGCTGCTGCAGTAGTCAGACACTGCCCTCAAGTGGCTTGTGGGCTGGGGACCTCAACGGTCGAGGACACACTAGAGACAAGAGAATTGGAGGACACTAGAAATCCTGCAGTCATAGAGGTGTTACCTGTGAGCCGGCAGATTCACATGTAAACATTAGCATGGTGAACCTACGTAGTGGGGAGGCCAAATAAAATGCCCAGAGACCACATAGAAGACATGTGGTTTATTTGGGGAAAGCTTACAAGAGACCAGTGACTGCTTCAGGAAGTTTAGTGGTGACACTCTGACAGATAGCACTTCAGTCCCTCATAGTGTTTTGTCCAGTGGTGGCGGGGTGGATCAGTGACATGTATCCTTTCCACAATGCCTTCAGTTCTGCACCGGTCCTCACTCAGAGAGGGGTTTCATAATTAGGCTGTAGAAATAGGGACATCATCAGCATCATTGCTTAGTTTGCTTGTGTGACCAGCATCCCAAGGAGCAACTGTCCTGGCCTACATGCAAAAAAGTAGCTTTCTACAGATAACACTAACTCGCCCATGTTTGCAGTGTGCATAAGAGAAAGCCAATGTTGTTTAAGATCATTTATATCTGGACATTCTGGCCAGGCTTGTTCTCAGTGTTCCTTTAACTTGGCTAGAGTTGTGGAAACCAAAAGGGGGCATTCGATGACATGGTGTTTTACTGTCCTCCTTTTCTTTAGTGATGATCTAGCCTTCCTCTGCTCTACTGCTCTCCTTTCTATTTTCATGACATCCCCCCTCTTTCTCCTTTTTGGTCTCTTGTTTTCACGTATGAGGGAAGGCATATGACCCTTGACTTTCTGAGTCTGGCTTGTTCTGTTGAATAAAATGCTCTCCAAGTCTATTCATTTTCCTGAAAATTACATAACTTCATTCTTCTTTATGGTTGAATAAAACTCCATTGTGTATGTATAACATTTTCTTTATCCATTCATCTGTTGAGGGACACCTAGGCTGGTTCTATAACTTGGCTATTGTGAATTGTGCTGCCATAAACATGGAGTATACATGTGTGGCTATAGTATGCTGGTTTTAATTCTTTTGGATAAATACCAAGGGTCACATATCTAGGTCATATGGTGGTTCCTTCCTTCTTCCTTTCTTTATTTTGTGGTACTGGGGATTGAATCCAGGGGTATTCTACATCTGAGCTACACCCCCAGTCCTATTTTTATATTTTGTTTTGAAACAGGTCTCACTAAGTTGCTGAAGGTCTCACTAAGTTGCTGAGTCACAGGATCAAACCTTCAATCCTCCTGATTCAGCCTCCCACGTACTGAAATTACAGGCATTGCACCACCACTCTGGCTTCTACTTGTAGTTTTTTGAGGAATCTCTACACTGATTTCCATAGTGGCTGTACTAATTTGTAAACTTACCAATAGTGTATAAGCATTCTGTTATGGTTTGACTATATCATGTCTCCCAGAAAAGATCTTGTGTTGGCAATGCAGACATGTTCAGAAGTGAAATAACTGAATCAGGGCTCCAACCTTGTCAGTGGATAAATCCATTTATGGGTCAACAATTTGAATGGATTTACTGGGTGGTAAATGTAGGCTGGGGAGGTGGGGCACTTGAGAACTATACCTGTCTCTGGCTGCTTCCCCCCGACCCCATCTCTCTCTGCTTTCATGCTTCTGATCAGCTTTTCTCCTCTATGTTCTCCCACCATGTTTCTGCCTTGGATCTGGCCAACTATGGACTGAATTTCTGAAACCATGAGCCAAATAAACTTTCCCTCCTCCAAGTTGTTCTTGTAAGGTATTTTGATCACAATAATGAAAAAAAACTAAAACATGTTCCTTTCCTCCCACATTCTCACCAGCATTTATTATTTGTATTCCTGATGACTGTCATTCTAACTGGAGTGAGATGAAATCTCAGTGTAGTTTTGATTCACATTTCCCTGTTTGCTAAATATTTCTAACATTTTAAAAATATATTTGTTGGCCATTTGAACTTCTTCGTTTGAGAAATGTCTGTTTGGTTCACTTGCCCATATATTGATTGGGTTATTTGTTTTTGGTGATAATTTTTTTTAGTTCTTTATATGTTCTGAATGTTAATCTTTTGTCAGAAGAGTAGCTAGTGAAGCTTTTTTTCCCATTCTGTAGGCTCCCTATTCATTCTGCAGAAGCTTTTTAATTTGATACCATCCCATTTATTGAACTTGAGCTGAGCTTTAGGAGGTCCTGAACTTTAGGAGTTCTGTCGAGGAATTTGCCTGTGCTTATGTGTTGGAATGTCACTTCTATGTTTTCTTCTAGCAGTTGCGAAGTTCCTGGTCTGATTCTTAGGTCTTTGATCCATTTAAAGTTGGCTTTTGTGCACGGTGAAAGACAGATATCTAGTTTTATTCTTCTACATATGGATATCCAGTTTCCTTGGAACCATTTTCTAAAAAGGCGGTCTTTTTATCCAATGTATGCTTTTGGTGCCTTTGTTAAGGATCAGATGACTATCTGCATGGGTTTCTCTCTGTGTCTTCTATGTTGGTCTACATGTCTGTTTTTATGCCAGTACCATGCTGTTCTATAGTATAATTTGAAATTGAGTATTGTGATGTCTCCAGTATTACTCTTGTAGTTCAGAATTGCTTTGGCTATTTTGGGTCTTTTACTATTCCATATGAATTTTAAGACTATTTTTTTTCTAGTTCTGCGAAGAATGTCATTGGTATTTTGATGGGGATTGCATTGAATCTGTAGATTTCTGTTGGTAATATGTCCATTTAACAATAATAATTCTGCATATCCATGAATATGGAAGGATATACTATCTTCTAGTGTTTTCTTTTATTTCTTTTTTCAGTGTTCTATAATTTTTATTGTAGCAGTCTTTCACCTCCATGGTTAGACTTTTTCTATGTATTTTATTTCATTTTATTTATTTTATTGAGGCTATTGTGAATAGGATTGCTTTCCTGACTTATCAGTGGATTCATTAATGCTATATAGAAAAGCTATAGATTTCTATATGCTTATTTTGTATCCTGCTACTTTGATGAATTGATCAGCTCTAGAAGTCTTCTGGTGGAGCATTTTGCATTTTCTAAGTATAGGATCATATTATCTGCAAGTGGTAATAAGTCTTCCTTTCCTATTTGTGCCCCTTTTGTTTCCTTTTCTTACCTAATCTTTCTGGCTAAAATTTCAAGTTGTATATTGAATAGGAGTGGTGAGAGTGAACATCCTTGCCTTGTTCCTGATTTTAGAGGAAATGCTTTCAGTTTTTCCCCATTCAGTATAATGTTGGCATTTGGGTTTGTCTTATATAGACTTTATCATGTTGAGTTATTTCTGTCCTTAATTTCATCAGTATTTTTTTTTAATCATGAATGGGTGCTGAATTTTGTCAAAAGCTTTTCCTGCATCTATTGGGATGATCATGTAATTCTTGCCCTTGATTCTATTTATATGGTGGATTATATAAATTGACTTTTGTATCTATGTTCATCAAGGATATTGGTCTGTAGTTTTCTTTCCTTGATGTGTCCTTGTCTGGTTTGGGTATCAGGGTGAAACTGGCTTCATAGAATGAATTTGGAAGTCTTTCACCCCTTTCCATTTCATGGAGTAATTTTAGGAGCATTGGCATTAGTTCTTCTTTAAATGTTTGATGGAATTCAGCTGAGAATCCATCTGGCCCTGGGCTTTTGTTGTTGTTGTTGGAAAGAATTTTATTAGGTTTTCTATATCATCTTGATTCAGTTTTGGTAGGTCATATATGTTTAGAAATTTGTCCATTTCTTCTGGATTTTCCAACCAATTGGAATAGAAGTTTTAAAAATAGCCCCTAGTGATCTCCTGGATTTCATTGATATCTATGGTGATATCCCCTTTTTTACTTCTGATTTTATTAATTTGGTTCTTCTCTCTCTTTCTTTTGGTTAGTTTGGCTAAGGGTTTATCAATCTTATTTATCTTTTCTAAGAACTGGCTCTTTGTTACATTGTTCCTTTGTATTGTTTTAATTCTCTATTTCATTAATTTCAGTTCTGATCTTAATTATTAATTTCCTTCTACTGGTTTTGGAATTGGTTTGTAACTGTTATTCTAGAAGATGTATCATTAGGTTGTTTATTTGGGATCTTTCTGATTTGTTTTATATAGGCACTCATAGCTATAAACTTTCCTCTTAGAACCACCTTAGTACCACTTTCCTCTCAAAACCACAGACTCTGGTATGTTGTATCTCTATTCTCATGTAAATCTAAGGATTTTTAAAATTCTCCCCTGATTTCTTCTATGACCTATTCATCATTCAAATCTATATTGTTCAATCTCCATGTGTTTATATAGTTTCTGTAGTTTTTCTTGTTGTTGATTTCTAATTTTTTCCATTGTGAGCTGAAAATATGCAAGGAATTATATTGACTTTCTTGTATTTGCTAAGAGTTGGTTTGTGGCCTAAAATATGGTCTATTGTGGAGAAATTTCAATGAGTATCTGAAAACAAAGTGTATTCAGCTGTTGTTGAATAAAATATTCTGTAGATATCTGTTAAGTCCATTTGACTTATAGTATTTTTTAGGTCTGAAGTATCTTTACTAATTTAATGTCTGGATTACCTGTCTATAGGTGACAGAGGTATGTTGAAATCACCCAGTATTGGCATACTAGGATCTAGCTGAGCCTTTACATCAAGTAGTGTTTGTTTTATGTAATTAGGTATACTGATGTTTGGGACATAAATTACCCTCTTTGTCACTTCTGATTATTTTTTTTCTTTTTTTTTTTGGCACTGGGGATTGAACCCAAGGGCATTCTACCTCCAAGTTCCACCCCCGGCCCTATTTTTTATTCTTTATTTGGAAACAGGGTCTCACTAAGTTGCAGAGGGCCTCACTAAGTAGCTGAGGCTGGCCGCGAACTCAGATCCTCCAGTCTCAGCCTCCCAAGTACTGGGATTACAAGGGGCACCACCATGTCCGGCTATCCAATTAATTTTTGAAGTATACTTTGTCAGATATGAGAGTAGCTACTCCTGCTTGTTTTGGGACTCCATTTGCATGGAATATAATTTTTTATCCTTTCACTTTTAGCCTGTGAATGTCTTTGCCTGAGAGGTGTCTCTTGCAAGAAACATATAGTTGAGTCTTATTTTTAATCCAATCTCTTAAACTATGTCTTTTCATTGGACAGTTGAGACCATTTATGTTCACTATTATTATAGAGCAGTGTTTACTATTTCTTGCCATTTTGATTTATTTTTCATGCTTAATTTGATCCTGATTCTCATTTATTTACCTACTCTTCTAATGAAATTTATCCTTTCTGTTTTTATATTCTGTGTGTAGGATTTCCTTATGTCTTCTGCAATGCTAGCTTAATCATAAATTGTTTTAGTTTCTACTTATCTTAGAAGGTTTTTATTTCTCTTTGACTCTGAAGGATAGCTTTGCTGGATATAGCAGTCATGGTTGGCAGTTGTTTTCTTTCAGGGCTTGAAACACAGCATTACAACACTTCCTAGATTTTTAGGGATGTTGCTAAGAAATCAGATATTATTCTTACTGGTTTACCTCTAATTGTGATTTGGTGTTTCTTGAGGCTTTTAGAATTTTAGCCTTATTCTGCATTTTTGGCATTAATTATAATGCATTGTTGAGATGTTCTTTTTTTGGTCTTGTCTATTTGAAGTTCTAAATGTTTCTTTCTTTTATGTGATTTTTTGAGATTTTCAAAAAAGTGAGATTTTCAACTGTTTTTTATTTAATTATTTTATTTCCAGGATATCTGGGGGTTTTTCTTCAGAATCTCCATGTTTTTATTAAAATACTTTTATATTCTGCACTTTCTCCCTTAGTTCATTACGTAGAGCTTCTTTCTGTTCTTTGTTCACTTTAACAATCAAATTTCAAATATTTTCCCTCTACTTCAATGTTTATAAGATCAGTTATTGGAGTGTTATGAACTTTGGGGGATATCTTATTACCTTGTTTTATCACATTGTATTTCTATGTTGATTTTTGTGCATTTTCTGGGATTATTTTCTCTTCTACTGTTATAGCAGGAATTTTTTAGTGAGCTGCTTTTTCTTTACTATGTGCCTTAAGCTGGGCATATATCTGTCAAAACTCGCACTCAATATGATCATGCTTTGAGAAGAGATAATAATCACTAGTAACTTGGACCACTTAAGAACAAAGTCATATACTAATAAACCATTTTTTGTGGTACTGGGGATTGAACCCAGGGGCATTCTACCTCCGTGCTACACCCCCAGCCCTATTTTTTATTCTTTATTTTGAAAAGGGTCTCACTAAGTTGTGGAGGGCCTCACTAAGTAGCTGAGGCTGGTTGTGAACCTGCAATTCTTCTTTCTCAGCCTCCCAAGTACTGGGATTACAGGTGTGCGCCACCTTGCCCAGCACTAATAAACCTTTAAAAGCTTATTTAAAATGATCTCCCCAACCCAATAGTCCAAAAGTAGAAAGTGGAGTAATGCTCTAGGATAGGCTGAGAAAGTGGGTATTAAAAATATAAAATTACTATTAATCTAAAGGCATGAAAAGGAAAAAGAGAAAAAAAGAAAGGGGGGCAGGGTAGAAACAGAAACAGATAATTCAAGGAAAAAGAGACAAAAGAGGAGAGAGTATAAATTTGAACAAGTAGAAAAATGATAGAAAGAATAAATCTAATTAACATTTTAGAACATTAAAAGAAATACATAAACTTGGATGAAGGAATATAATATCAAATAATAGGAGGAACATAGCAAATAAATACAGAAAATAATATCTGTGAATAAAGAACTGACATTAGAAAGTTTTAAATTATTCCATGCTGAGCTACTTGAGATCGAGAGATTTCTTTCCTTTTTTCTTCTTTCTTTCTTTCTTTCTTTCTTTCTTTCTTTCTCTTTCTTTCTTTTTCTTTTTTTGTGTGATACTGTGGATTAAACCCAGGGGCATTCTGGCTCTGGGATCCACCCCTAGTCCTTTTTATTTTTTGTTTGGAAACAGGGTGTCTCTATGTTGCTGAGGTTGTCCTTGAACCTGTGATCTTCCTGTCTCAGTCTCCCAAGTACTAGGTTTACAGGCAAGTGCCACCATGCCCAGATGAGATGGAGAGATTTCTTATTGGGCTTTGCAGATTTTTATTTCATCGTGTTTTGGAAGGCTTAGTCAATGCTCACACCCCATTGACTTTACCTCTAAGTTTATCTGGTTGTGGAAATAGTAACCTTACCACCCCACCTGTAATGCAAATCTACAAGGTTCCGTATGTTCTTTGGTGTGTCCAGGCACCTAACAGCATTCTGGAGGGTCAGAGGAAACAACTCACAATTGTCTGTGGTCTAGCAGCCAGGTGTCTCCCTGGTTGGGGATGCAGTCTTTTGTGCCCACCTGTAGAAATGCTTTCTCCACCTGGAGTTGTCAAAATGGGTTTAAGCTCACCCATGTAGATTTCAGGGAAAATAGGGGCATAGTGGCCCATCACAGAGGCATGCTGGCCCAGTGTAGTGGCACTGGGTGGCCCATGGAGGCATGGGGTGGCTGCCCCCAGCTGGGGTCTCCAAGTTGGTGGGCTTGTGCTGGGCTCACTCAGCGATGGCCAGTGTCTGTGGGGTGTCTGCAGGTCACAGGTGATTTCTGCCGGTTGCTGGGGCTTGCTGTTGGGATGCGCTTGGTGGTGGCCAGAGTCTGTGGTGCAGGTGGTGCTGATGGGACCTGGGAAGCTTCTGGTCTGCTGTGGCTGGTGCAGCTGTGACTAGAAGCTGGGGCACTCCCTGAGAGTGACTAACTCTCTGTCCTGCTCCACCTCACTCTGCAAGTCAGCGGTGTAGGGAGAGGGGTTTGGCAGCCTTCAGCTAGCAGGGATCCTTCTGCATGGATTATTCAGCCTGTTTCAAATGCATTCCCTCTGGCAGTATTTGCTGCTATCTGCAGGTGGGATGAAGCTGTATAGATTTAATTCCTCCTAGCTAAGCAGGCTTAGGCGTGGTCTCTACAAAACGGCTGCCCACTATGGTCTTCCACTAGCAATCTGAGGGAAGCTGTGCACTTCTCCCTCACTAAATGGCTTTGCAGCTCCTGTCCCGATTTAACTCTTTCTTTTCTACCATTGTTTCTGAAATAAGACTGTCAGCTTTGCCTCTTTCTCCCTTTGCCTCTTTCTACCTCTTTCTCCCTTTGTTACCCCTCTCCACTGACCCCACCTTGATCAGGGTTGGGTTAACCAACCTGTTTTCTGTTCTAGTAACCAGAATTCACAAGTCCCTCCAAGTCCCTGACTGTCCAGTATTATGTCTTAGTGTATTCCCTCTCTCACCTACCTTTCTGATGAGCTGTTCTGTCACTGTTTGGATTGCAGAGGAATTCAATTCCAGGAGGAATCAAGATTTGCTGACTGGTTCCTCTCCATCATCTGGCCACCCCCAATTATATCTCAATAGAGTTGTTTAAAAAAAAAAAGGCAAGTGACCAGGTACAGTCTACACTCAAGGGGGTAAGATCATGTGCAGGCATGAATGTTGGGAGGCAGAGATCATTAGGGGCCATGTAAGAATCCTGCCTGCTACACTCATGAAAAAGACGTAAAGGAAAGCCTGCAGAAAAGCCGGAGTTACCATGCGAGACACTGATGCTTTGGTTTGTAGTGTCATCTACTAACAATGTGGCCCAGTGATAACCCTAGGCCTGATCAGCTGAAGGCACTGATCAAAATTAGCAACTTCTTCAATGGGGCAAGTTGGTCAATAAGAGGTAAATAACCCCTTCTTGGGGTGGGAAACGGTGAGGGCCAGGGTGGTGAGAGCAGTTGGAGCATCCTCACTCATATCCTTTGAACCTCCAGACATGATAAGGTGGGCGTTATCCTTGTATAACATACAGAGATGAACTGATTTAGACCTGTAGTCACAGAACTAGTAGGTTCTCAACATTCAGTATGAGCATTCTCTTCTCTTCTCCCCTTCCTCCCTTCCTCCCTTCCTTCCTTCCTTCCTTCCTTCCTTCCTTCCTTCCTTCTTTCCTTCTTTCCTTCCTTCCTTTCTCTTTTTGTGCTACTGGGGATCAAATCCAGAGCCTCACACATGCTAAGCAAACACTGGTCTTTCTAATTTCAAAGAATATTTTAGTTTTTACACATCAGTACTAAGCAATCTTCTTTTTTTTTCCTTTTTTCTTGGCATGGGAGTTAATTTAGGCAACATTAGCATGTTTACTACTTTTTTTCATCAAGCAAACTAAAAATTACTTTATTGATTCTCAAAGGAAAAATGTGTGCACATGTAATTTGTATTACCTACTGTGCTAAATATAAAAATGTCAATAAGAAAATTGGAGCCGGGCGTGGTGGCACACGCTTGTAATCCTAGTACTTGGGAGGTTGAGAAAGGAGGATTGCAGGTTCGAGGACAGCCTCAGCAATTTAATGAGGCTCTCAGCAACCTAGTGAGACCCTATTTCCAAATAAGAAATATAATCGGTCTGGTGTGTAGCTTGGAGGTAGAATGACTCTGGGTTCAATTCCCAGTACCACACACACACACACACACACACACACACACACAGAAAATTGGCTCAGCTTCCAGTTACTAAAATACTAATATCTACATGTACTTAAGAAGTTCAACACACAACAATATTTTAATGTGTTATACTTGCATTTGCATTGTGCTTCAGAACTCATAAAATGTGTTTATGTGTATTATTGTTTTTATTTCTAAGAACATATCTTCTGAATTGGTTAATATTACCAACCCATTTTTGAGGAAGAAAAACTGATATCTGAGAGGAGAAGAGATTAGCGCAAGGTTAACCAAGTTTAAGTGCAGAGTTGAGCTGAAGTTGGTTCTTTTGGTTCAACGAAACATTTACTGAATGTATGAGTCAGGATGCCTTGGGCTGCAAGTAAAAGAATACCAGAATAATATTTATTTAGGCAGCACATGCATATAATTACCTTGCATTTTAAGAAATTGGGAGAGAGATACCTCCAGACTGGGTACAACAGCTCCATAAAGTCATCAAGAGCTTGGATACAAAAACCCAAAATAGCCTATTCTGCTCAGCCATGAGGATGTCAGTTTTGGGTCTCTGAGCGTGTAGTCTCAGTCACAGGCTATTGCAGCAGCTTCACACATGACATCCTCACTTCAATGTCCCAAGCATGAAAGGGGGAGAAAGCTTGCTACCTTAGAACAATCCTCTGACACTGTCTCTTAATATGAAGAAAATAGTCATGGAAACCCCTTTTCATATCATTGAGTCACAAGTTCACCCCTAGCTACAGGAAAACTGGAAAAGCCTCTGAAAGAGGCATGGGAGTGCCATGTCTGTCCTTAACCAACCGTGAGCCATCTCCTGGGGCTGGAAGAGTGGTCTACTGTGATGGTCCAGTGCTGCGCTTGCTGCTTGCTGGGGTCCTTCGCATGAATGACTCTGCGTCCAAAATTATTATTATTTTTAATAACGGGATCAGCCGAGGAGGAGCCAGGCAATTCTCCTGACCTCCTATGGCCAGCATCCTTTTTTATTAAGGGTTTAAACAAAGCAAACAGCAACGGGGTCACGAGTTAAGTTTAGGGTTACAGGCTAAGTTTTAGGAAAAGGCAGTCACGAGCTAGGTTTAGGGTGTGGCAGTCATGAGTTAAGTCTAGGGAGGGCAAGGTAAACATTGCAGGGAAAATAGAAGGTCATCGAAGTCCACCTTTCAGTCCCATCCAGTCCAAGGAAGCTTGTCTGTGTGCTGACAATTTCCACTCAGCATGTACTGTGTACCTAGCTGAGCCAGTCCAAAATGGCAACCTCACTGTGTGGGCTAGGATGGCCCCCAATAGTCTACCTTCTGCAACTGAGTAAATCAGGGTTCTGTTAGTAGAACAAAGGTAGGTAGGATGGCTGCTGGTCAGCCAGCCAGTGGAGTCACCAGGTTGTGCTGTCTCTGGGGAGATATGGCTGAATGACACATGACTCCCACTCAATGCAGACCGACTGCTCCAGTGGTGGAGGCCACCTAGTCGGATTGTATTGACAGGACAAGAGGAAGGGTATGACCCTGAGCAGCGCCACCTTCGACTGCTGTCAATTTCCAGGAGGAACAAGCACTAGGGTCCCCAGCCGCCCCGAACTGGGCTGAACTTCAATAGTCATCCTTCTGCTGCTGCGTAGCCCCCCATCACATCCACTTTCCCTCTCCTAGCACATTCTGCACTGAGCTGTCAAAAAAATCTTTTCAAACATAACCACAGAAAGGAAAAAGGCACCCCATACTCTGCCTGACTCCTTCAATGGCTGTCCTTTGTTTCAGGATAAAGATCGAAACCTTGACATAGACAAGGCCCTGCATGGCTGACTTCTGCCTATTTCTCCAGCCCTGATCATACTACCTCAGAAAAACTTCCCCCCAAAATAAGTCAGGTCCTTTTATGATTGTAAGAACTCATTTATGCAGAATGCAAGTTTACAGTTATGTTTGTGATTACTTGATTGGTGTTGGATTTGCCCAACTAGAGTATAGGCACCCCAAGGACAAGAGCTCTCTGTTTTGGCTCCCAGACATTGTGCAGCAAACATTGTTAATGACCTCCCAATGTCCAATCTCCACTTTTTCCATTTGAAAAAGAATCTTAAATTTATTGAGGGCAGCAATGCACTCAGTTAAAAATACTGTGTGTCCCACCTTCCCCTGCAGCTGGATGTGGCCATATGACTCATTTCTGGGCTGTTAGATTTAAGCAGATTGACCTGTGGTAGTTCTGGGAGCTCTCCTTAAAGAGAGAGCATGGGGACACAGGCCTGTAATCCCAGTACTTGGGAGGCTGAAACAGGAGGATTGCACTGGGGGTGTAGCTCGGAGGTAGAATGCCCCTGGGTTCAATCCCCAGTACCAAAAAAACAACAAAAAATCTAAAAAATATGTATAAATTACCCTCTTTGCCTCTCCAAAGCCAAACTCCAGAGATAACCCGTTGCTCTGTGTGCATCCGAGAAACAGTCAACGCTCATATAAGCATGAGGTAGGATAGAAGAAATAAAATATTAGGTAGGAAGGAGACAAATTGAGAAGGAAAGGAAAATATAGTTTTAAAATCTAAAAACTTCAAAATCCTCAGTTTCATTTTACAGAGCTTATTCGCTCTTAGACAAAAGCCCTGAATGAGCCACACTTTTAATCATAATGGCCTAGCTTCATACTTGGAATTCCTGAGGCAGTTAGATCCCCAAAGAGAAAGTTTCACCTTTTGTCAGAGCCCCACAGCACCCCATCTTCTTGCCTTGATTTCCTGGGAGGAAGATCTCAGAGGAAGTCACACATTTGCCCTGCACCCCGGCTTCGCCCCTCAGCTCCCTGGGATTCTTATCCCAAGGAATTTTCGCTTTTTGTGAACCTGAAAATTCAAAGGAAGGAGACTGCCATCCCATGTTACCATGTGCCCCTAGCCACCCCCATCTCTAGGTGCCCTATAAGAAAAGGATTGTAAAGATCCTGGGGCCGCTCTCACACTCTCAAGATGGCCCGTGTTTCCCCTTGAACGTGTATCTCCACTTTTCTTGAATTGAACCTCTGTCTCTGTCTCTGACTGGTGCATGTTGAAATTCTTTTCTCCACAGAAGCCAAGGACCCTCGGGTCCTGAGATGAGTTTCCCTTTCCCAAACCGGGGAACTCCTCAGGACACCCCACAGAATTATTGTGTTTTTCTGTGACAAGTGTATGTGCCTTATCTTTATATGTATAAAATCTTTTGCTACTCAGATAGGAGCATGTCCCTTGGGCCGTTGTGTGCCTTGCTTTCTCTCTTAATCCTGCATCTTTGCCACCTCCTGGCTGTTTGCATGGTTTATTTTGGTGTGTATCACATACTTTAGCCTCACTAGGGCTCTGTGCTTGCTTGTCTTTAAAGTCCTAGAACCTATTGTAGATTCTAAGACTTTAATAAAGTAGCATTAATAAATACTACCGAATGGTACAGGGCAAATGGCCAAAATGGAATTTTCCTCAGTGACAATATATGCTGCATTTATTTATTTATTTAGTACCAGGGATTGAACCCAGAGGCATTCTCTCTTCAAGCTACAACCCTAGTCCCAGCCCTTTTTCTTTTTCTTTTCTTTTCTCCCCCCCCCCTTTTTTTGGTAATGGGGATTGAACCCAGGGGCATTCTACCTCTGAGCTGCACCCCCAGCTCTATTTTTAATTTTGAAACAAGGTCTCACTAAGTTGTGGAGGGCCTCACTAAGTTGCGGAGGCTGCTGTGAACCTGCAAACCTCCTGTCTCAGTCTCCCAAGTACTAGGATTACAGGTGTGCGCCACCACGCCCGGCTTATTTTTTATTTTGATGCAGGATCTTGCTAAATTTCTGAATCTGGCCTTGAATCTGTGATCCTCTTGTTTCAGCCTCCCAAGTACTGGGATGACAGGTGTGCACCACCATGGCCAGCTAAGATGTGCTGTTTTAAAGACAGCCTTCTGGCCACTGGACCCATCATTCTCATGTCCCTGAGTCCCCTCAGGACTTTTCTCTGGGTCACAAGGTTGGTGCTTCAGATTGAGCGCCGGGAGATTTCCAGGAGTTAGGAGGCACCCAGAGAGTTCCAGGAGTTAAGCTCTTCCTTGGGAGTTGGTGGAATTGCCCAAGACCCAGAAGGAAAAAACTAAAGTAAAAAGAGCCAAGCTCTTAAATTAAACTAAAGTGCTGGCTCCCTGCATCCCACGAGGCCATCCCTTGGGGCCTCATTAAATGCAGCTCTGCAGGAGGAAGCGCCTCCACCGCAGTTCTAGCCAGTCCGAGGAAAACAACCCAGCCTTTTTTTTTTTTTTTTTACTGCCTGCATATGGTGCTAACAGGAGACCTGTGGTGTGTCTCAGCCCTCTGAGGTGTGGGCCCTTCCACTGAGAAGTAGTGTCTGGAAGTAAAACCATGAGGCACAATAAAAGGGAGAGTGTAACTATTTCTGGCTTCCTTCCTCAAAACTCTGTTCCTTTTAGGTTTTGCCCACTTTTAGTTTTCATTTATTGGTTAAAACCCAATTTTAATAAACCTGACAGGACATCAGGTTTGCTTCATGAAATTCAAATGGGTTTGCATGGAAATCCATCACCACCAGGTACAAAGACAGTGTTTGTACACTTTCCTCCCGACTGCCTACCTGAAACCCTGAAGCTAGCCGGTCCTTGGAAGAATCGAAGGCAGCGCTGCTCTGAGTGATCTCGGATGTTCTCCAGTCTTTTTGCCCTGTGTTAGTAGCTACCCTCTACTGGGGCCTGGGGTCTGATAAACTGTAGGAAGAAAATGTGCTTCCATGGAAAATTGTATTATCTAGACTCTAAAGGACACTCTGGGCTATTTCTGATTCTGTGGAAGCATTTTACTTCTTGATAAATTATAGATAACTGCTAGCAATGGAAAATAAGTCTTATCTTTAAACATGTGAATTCTGCCCTGTCTGGCAGAGGCTTAATTGACTTTTCTCTCCCACTATGGAGGACACAAGCTCTGCCTCCATTTTTGCATTCATTTCAACATTCCTTCACTCCTATAAATTTGGGCTTTTGTGTGTGTGTGGTACTGGGGATTGAACCCAAGGGCATTCTACCTCTGAGGTACACCCCCAGACCTTTTTTATTCTTTATTTTAATTTTTTAAACATGGTGTGATAGTTGGTCTGGTTTGTCAACTTGACCCACCTAAGATCATGTGACTTTGGTTGTGTAACAGCAGATTGAACCGGATGTCCTGCCCTAAATGTGGGTAGCAGGGCTCTGATAGGTGCAGGACTTAGATAAAAGAAGGAGAAAGCCGTGTAGAGGGAGCCGCGACTCTTCCTGAAGAAAACGCATCTGCTCTCG
>PVJS01040619.1:0-18348 GCA_004027185.1 Glis glis
GCTAATTATACCTCCCTGGTAAGTGCTTACTACTTGATAATTTGTTCAAAAGGCAAATATACTACATTTATTAAATACTATTTGGAGCTAGGGTTTTTCTGGATATCAAGGAAGAGGAAAATGAAAGCTGTTGAATGGGTATATAACTGAATAGCTCTATTTTATCTCTCAGAGACATAAGGCAAAATAGACATAAGCTATTATAATACGTAACTCAATACCATGTTTTAAAAAAGAACTGAACCACAAATGTAGGAGCAACAGAGCTTGTGGTCAATTTCATGTCAATTTTGACTTGGTTTCGGGTATTTAATTGTCTAGTAAATTATCTCAGTTTGTGTTAAACTTACTCTATGGAAAGAAATGAGAATTATGTTGTAGCTTGGATCTGGAGTCACCCCCAAGGGTTCATGTGTTGGGCTTGCTCCCCAGCTGGTGGTGCTATTGGGAAGCGGTGGGAACTTCCAGAGGTGGGGCCTCGTTGGAGGAAGTCGGTCCCTGAGAGGGAGCCTTGAAGAGCCTATCTTTTCCTCATCCCTTCCTCTTTCTTCCTGGCCCACTGAGGTGAATGGACTTGCTCTGCCAAGTGCTCCCATCCATGTTGTTCTGCTTCACCACAAGCCCAGAATCAACAGAGTGACCCTGGACTGACACTCTAAGTTGGTTTTACCAGGTGTTTTGTCACAGTGGCAGAGAGCTGATTAACACAATTATTTTCATCTTTACCTGGATTTTACATAATAATTGTTTTATTTAAAAAACAGAGTGATGACAGACATCACAATTCAAGATGGTGTGTCAGCGGGCTTCATTTTCACCAGGTTCTATTCCAGGCAGGGTATGCTATTCAGATAGTTGACTTTATTTTTTTGAGGGTTGAAAATATTTTATCTTTATGGGTAATAATTTTGTTTATAATATGGATTCCTTAAACTTACTATTGGAGCCTGGACTGATAAATATGGCTTTTAAGAGTTTTAAATCTTTTCCTAAATGTTAATTTCGTATGCGACATCCTACTTTTGGCAGATATATCAGCTCGATCATGATTGAGTTTCTTAAATTAAACCATGACTTATTTCAGCTAAAAAATGTAGTGGCTATTCCCTATTCAAATGCTATTTGGAAGACTGTTTAACTCCATCAGTAAGATAGACTTCTAGTGATTTTGGTTAGTAGCTGAATAAAACAGAATGATTAAAATGACACCCACTCTGTATTACTAGAATTGATTTTCTTGTGTGTCTCTTCTGCCCTGCGACTTTTATTTTTGTTTTCTTATTTTTCACACTGTTGGGCAATATACATTTCATGATTTGGAAAAGACAATTACTTTTCTGTGATTCCCTCAACAATAAATAAAAGAACCTTAGAGGGGAAACAAGTCACTTTTAGAAATAGTAAGAGAAAGTGTTCTTTATGGTTAAAATTATGAAGGCGAGCTCTGTGTCTTGAATCTGACTTTGTTGATATATATTGGGAGTATCTGGAATGGTAGTATGAACCTAGAGACCTGGAAAGCAGTTTGTCTGATGTTTCATTCATTATATTTCTCTGTGGGGCAACTCATTCAGACACCTGGATCCTGGAGAGATCAGAAACAGGGGAGTTGTGTGTATAAATTGACATGAATCATATGCACCTAGACATGCCATGCTCAGAAGCTGGATTCTTAGATGCTACTAACACAGAGTGGGTATCATTTTAATTATTCTGCTGGTCATGCCAGCATTTTCTGCAATATGGAAAAAGTGTTTTCTCTTGGGTTTTAGGTTTGGGTAGACAAAGGGAAAAAGATAATGAGTTTGGAATATATATATATATATATATATATATATATATATTGCTCACAGCAGTACATAAAGAACAATGTTCTGGGAGGGCAAGAAACAATAATAAATAATGGATTATAAAATGCAAATCTGGAGAGAGGAGTTTTCCTGCCAGGCTTTAATCTTGAAGGATTCTTAATGCTTTAAAAAGTATGTCGCTTTCTGCAGTCTTGAGCAAGAATGACAAATAGTCTAATTGTCAATATTCAGTGTTCAGAGGGGAGATGGGACATAGGAGATAAATAGATGCAATTTAATAAGAAACAAGATGGAAACAAGACAAAATAAAACCCAGAGTAGAAAAAGAAGCTGCAAAGTAGAGAATGCTGTTTTCTTGGCTTGAGCTAAAACTAAATCAAAAAGCTATTAATAATTGATTTTTGTAAAATAGATATAGGCCTTTCATTTGGCTCACATTAAAGGTACTCTTTATTAGAGGGATAGCTACAGCACTGGCAACTGTTAGAGTTCATAAAATGAAAGTTAAAAAATGCATTATCCAGCAAAGTTGTTTTTAACCTTTTGTTTTGTCTTTTTGTGTTTATTTTTTGAAATAATATGAGAGTAAATGAGTGTTATAGAAGTATTTATTCTATTCTTTTTCTAGTTTTTTGTTTATGGACCTCAAACTTCTTATAATGTAGTTGTTTTAATTATTAGTTTAATAAATTTTATTAATTTTGGTTTGCTGAGTAATCTTTTGGCAAATATGAGAATCCATATCTCTTAAGAATCAGCCATAGGAAAGATGGCACAAAAAGGTAAATAATACAGTCTCAGGCTGTTGCAATTAGAAACTCCCCAGCATTTTCTCTTTGCCCAAAGAGAGATCCTTTGCAGATAAAACCTAATACGGAATTTTCTTTTCTTTTTGCTCTAAAAGGCAAGGATTAAAACAAGAAAAAATAAAACGAAACAAGAAAGCAAAACAACACATCATAGTGTAACAAGGCTACGTGATGCTAAACAAAGTATTTAGAAATAGAGAATAGGGAGGGGACAGTGGAGAGAGATTTTTAAAATCAAAGTTAATGGCAATGATGTTTTTCTGAAATATTGGAGGAAGAAATCTCTTTTGCAGTAGACTTAATGAGTATGTTGCTTTTTGAAGTCTGAACTGTGAACAATTCCAGAGAGACTTGGAATTTTCATTATTTGGTGTTAAAAATATTTGGAAAAAAATATGGATGCAATTGTTTTAGTGCAAAGTAGATCTGGACAAGAGCAAGTGGGACACAGCAAGATCATCAAGTCAAGAAAATGTGTGAGCTTTAAGAAAAGCTGATACCAAGAAAGGTATCAGACAGCTAAATGGGGCAAAATTAAAAATGGAGTCTGGTAGTCATTTGTTGACTGGGAGTGTCACACACAGTCCCCTGTGTTCCTGGAAGTTCCACAAAATAAACATTGCAGCCCTTTCCAGGGCATGTTCTTTTTCCAACTGCCAAGATAAACAACCACCAGAAAGTCTCATTTTGACGTCCAGACCTGACCAATGAGCTACCACCTGTAGTAATATGTAAATACCAATCAATCATCTATGGGCACAGTTGCATCCCTCATTTACACAAAACTGACCAATCAGGATTGAGCATGTTTGCATTCTTCTTTTACAAAAACTGACCAAAGGGGGTAACTGGGCTGGAATTTTCTCTGTATAAGCCAGTCCCTTCTTTGTCCCTTCTGAGTGAGCTTTCCCTTTGCAACAAAGGCTACATCTCCCTGGTTTGCCAACTATTTCCTTCCTTTTGAATTTTGCTAAAAGATAGAACCATAGAACATCAAATTTATTCTCCGAGCCCCACTAATTCTTCAGTGAATAGGGGTGGAAAGAGGTAATTAGTAGTAGTTTGAATTGTATATAATTCATTGTATTCACCTGGACTTCTATTGAATATATACTAAATTGTTTATAGTTCTAACTTTCAGAATATAAGTTTAGGCATTCAGTTTTTGTTGTCTTCATACAGTAATACATTAAAGAACTTCACGAATTATTGTGGATTTATACCTGCACCAACTGGGTCCCAACTGGCAGGATTCTGATAGTTAGATTAAATAAATAACACCCTGTACACAGGGATCCCATACTAAGACTACTATCTAGAAGTTATATATACGTTGTACACATAACATTTTGACTTCAGAAATGAGGGTTAACATTATGTTGTTAGTTATATTTAGTTTTGTAATACTGCAAAAAATGTTACCAGTTTATGATTCTTTATAAGTTTATAAGCATTCTAATAGTCATTCTCTCATTTTATTCTATCCTTGTGGGTTAGATACAGAATTTTACAGATAAAAATCAAAAAAGCTAGAAGATTTTGATTCTTTTCACTATACACCCACACACACAAAAATGAAAAATATGTTTGATGAAATACATATGCTTACCATGATTTGAACATTATAGCATATACTGAAGCAATCACAAGATATTCCAAAAATATGTATGAGTTTTACATCAATAAAATAAAAGAAAGAAAAAGCAAATCAGACTGAGGTAACTTAAATAACTAAAGTCATGCTTCTATTCAAAAGACCTGTAAGTAAGGGTTTCTTTATTTAAATCCCATAGTCTTTTCATTTTTCCACTCCTTCCAATATAAACTACTATAGAATAGTGGTTCTATGTTACAACTAAATCACTTGTTTTGGTTTGGATATAGAATGTCCTCTGGAAGAGCTCATGTAGTAGAAGAAACGTTTGGAGGTGATATAATTGAATCATGAGGGTTCCAGTGTCATATATGGATAAATTCACTGATGGATCGATGCATTTGTTGGGTGGTAATGTAGGTAGGTAGGGTATGGCTAGAGGAGATAGATCATGGGGAGTGTGGCCTTGGGGATTGTATATGTCCCTTGCCCCATGCCCTTGCTCTCTCTGCTTCCCACTGCCATGCCCTGAGCTCCACAAGCGTGACCCAGTCTAACATGGACTGAACCCTCTGAAATCTCCAGAACTGTGAGTAAATAAATCTTCCTTCCTCTAAGCTGTGGTTGTCAGGTATTTTGGGTCACAACAGTGAGAATGCTGACTGAGACATGATTACTCTAAGGCTCTTTTTATAGACTATTTACCTGAACTTTTCTTTCTCATTGCAACATTTAAAAATGTCTCTTATTTTATACATGATTTAGTCATTTTTATTAAATAAAAGTCCTTGGATAAGCATACTTTACACTTTCTGTTGTTTAATTAAAAAGCAATAAAAAGTATGATATTCTTTTAGGAAAATGCAAATGTATGTTGTGTAATGATAAAAAGCTGTTCAAAATTCACAGTTGTCAGCTTCCGATCTGAAAATGGCAAAACAGGCACACTTACTTTATGATAAAGGGAGTGAAAAGCCCTTAATAAAGTGAATGATGTTGTATAAACAGAAGGCTCTGAAACTGTGAGGTGAATAGGCTTGAATAAACTATGCTTTTCTACTGATAAAAATAAAAGGGTTGACACATTTGAACTCCTTCATTCTTCACAAGGATTTATTAAGCATAATAAGCTTTCCAAGGTGATTTTGAATATGAGAAAAAGGCTGTGCTGCATCAGGAATAAAATTCAGCTATTTCAGTTTTGTTTTGATTTTTTAGAGTATTGTTTGTTTGGTAAATGTTATGGAGAAGCAAAAATTAAGATAAATATTGGGTTTTCCCCCCAAAGCAATGGTAAATAATTCCTAATTCTCCATCTGCCTGTGTTAAGTGGCTATTGTAGGCAAAAGGGATTATTAACCAGATTGTGAAATTATAGAACTGATGGTAAAAAGGAAATAGCATATCATCTAATCTATTCTTTATTATTTATCTCTCATTCTTTTACTCTTCTTTAGAGAACCTAAATCCTAACCCAGCAGTAATTTTTTTCTTCTAGTCCCAGACTTTCAGTTTGCTGATAGTATAAGAACATTATACACTTTTTTGTTTAATTAGAAAACAATAAAAGAGTATGCTATTTTAATGAAAGTACAAATGTATATTCTACAACAGGAAATACCTGTTTTCCCAAAGACTCACTATCCTATGCAGAAAGTGTCCAAGTTTCTATTGCTTTAGCTGAGCATAATGTCATTCTTTTCATTGTTCTACACTGCAAATGGGCATAACCATTTGTTTTATGGGTGGAAAAGAGGGAGAAATTCTAGGTTATTTGTGTGGAGACAATGGTCTTTTCAGCAAGATTTTCCTTGCCAGAATTTCAGCATGATCACAGCATGTGTCAGATTTCCTATTGGAACTGGACAGGAAAGACACAAAACTGTGGAAAGATCAAATAGCAACTCGACACATCTGTACTTACGAAGTGTCAAGCTAGGAAGTCACTAAAAAACAAAAAGTGCTAGTTGCCCCAACCAAACAACCAAGCAAAGGGCAAAAAGGACAAATGAAATGGAAAACATGTCCAGTCAAGCATTCTTCCCTCAAAGCAATGAGGTTCTAAAAAGAACAGAAAACCAGCCGCAGCTCTAACTCTCCTACCTTCAGGGTGATCTGAGAAATGTAAGGGCCAGCGGAAAATAGCAAACATAGATAATGATAGGTTTTCTCCTTCTGGGTATAAAGTAAGGACTTACTCAAACCAGTTATCTATTACCATGGCTGAAACTTGGTGATTTGAATATGTCAAAATTATCACATGACTCTTTTTCCTCTGTACCCATTTGATTCTTGATTTTTCTGAGACCAGGGATCTCTCAATGGCCCATCCAGAGGTCTTTAACTTTACTTTATAGAATAACATCTGACAGAGAAAGCCCAGCAGTACAAGAGGTGGAGCAAATTCCCAGGCAGGAGTGATAATGGTGGAACTTGCTGTACTCTATCCCAGGTGTGTGTGTGTGTGTGTGTGTGTGTGTGTGTGTGTGTGTGTGTGTGTTTAAATGTGTACGTGTGTGCATGCATATTGTATGTGACTCTTTCCCAGGAGCTTCACCTCAGCAAGGTGCTCAGTTCCTAACACCTTTGTCTCTGTCTGCAAAGATACTCTTGGGTTGGAATTGTTAACCTGAGGAGACTGCTGTCCTTTGGGACAGTGGAATGCTGATGCCTGGGGCACCTTTTCAACAGGTTCTTCTACCTTAGACACTTTTTATTTTCTCAAGCAATGCGGGGTGGCAGTGGTGCCTCACCCCTACAGAGATGGTTTCATCAGAAATGCACCAGCAAATAAAAAGTTGAGCTGAGGGACTCTCTTCTGTGTTACAGTTTTAGGATCCAGCACATAGTAGTTGTGCAGAAAGTGTATTCTGGATGAATAAAAAATAGCCTAGTTTTGCCACATTGAAGCCTCTTATACATAGGTATTCTATCTCACATCTGCAGTAATTTCCTGCAAGTTTCAGTAAGATAATGACTACTAAGGCAGCTAGAGATTTGTCTCTGCACAGGAGCTGATAAATCGATGAACTGATTGATAGTTAAAGGTGTCTATATACCTGACTTTGGAGACAACATGAAATAAATTGCTTTGCCATTTGTCAGTGTGGGTTTGCTGTATTGTTATATGAAATTTCTTATATTGGTGAATCCAAATAGAAGAGTTGGGTTTCATGAGGTTGTACTTATACCTTAAGAGCTAGAAATAGATGTCCATGATTGTACAGGATACCAGCAAAACAACTTGAAAGCAATTAGAATATTTTCAGTCCTCTATTGTATTCACGACCCTAAGAGGATCGGTCAAAGAAATTTGATAATTTCTCTGCCCTCAAATGGTATACATTCTAGCTGAGGAGCAGAGACGTGTGTACATTTGGATGGCTTATTTCACACAGGTCTCCCTCAAATGTCACCTTAATGGAGACATCTACCTTTGGCACCCTTCCTAGACTCCATAGCTTCCCAGACATAGCTCTCTATCCCATAACCCCACCTTAGTTTTCTTACAGTACCCATCATAATCTGAGATGATGTTTATTTATTTCTCATTGTGTTTATCCTTTCACTAGAACAAAAGCTCATGAGAAAAAAAGAGCTTCGTTTCTTTCTTTCTTTGCTCTGTGCCCTGGGAACTGGCTTCTTTATCAATATTGTTGAGTGAACAATCAAGTAGTACATGATTTTCTTTTTTACTCGAGACTAGATGATCTCTGAGTCCTTCAATGCTAACACTTTATGGTTTCCTATGGTCATGGACAAATGTCCAGTCAATCTGTAAGATAAGAATTAAAACCTGATCTTTTTTTAATTTATTGGTGCATTGTAATCATACATCTTGATGAGTTTCAGGGTGGTAGAATATACATGCACACATCGGTCAATTAGCCCTCCCCCAATTCTCACCCCCATTCCTTCCCCCTTCCCTCCTTCTCATGCTTAGTATAGTAGTTGACTTTGATAAGTTTGTGTATGCACATCCTGTGCATTAGGGTGTTTCCCTCTCCCCTGCCATATCCCTCAGTTAGGTCGCCTTCTTTACTCATCTAATATTTTCTTCATCTTTGTGTGGAGTCCCTCTAATGCCCTATTCTCCCTAGCTTTTGCATGTTAGGGAGACCATCTGACTCTTCACGTTTTGTGACTGACTAATCTCACTTAGCATAATGTTCTCTAATTCCACCCATTTCCCTGCAAATGACGTAATTTTGTTCTTCTTTATGACTGTGTAAAATTCCACTGTGTACATATCCCATAGTTTTTTAATCCATTCATCTGTTGATGAACATCTTGGCTGGTTCCATAATTTGACAATTGTGAATTGTACAACTATAAACATAAATAAGCATGCATTAGTCTGGTAGTTTGGTTTCAGTTCTTTTGGGTAGAAGCCTAGAAGTGGTATTGCTGGGTCAATTCATTCCCATTCTTCCAAGAATCCTTCACACTGTTTTACAAAGTGGTTGCACTAATATGCAATCCGACCAACAGTGTATTAGAGTTCCTACTTCTCCACATCCTCACCAGCATTTGTTATTGTTTGTGTTTTTAATAATTGCCATTCTAATTGGGGTTAGGTGAAATCCAGCTACTCCTCTGATAGAGGACTAATATCTAGAATATACAAAGAACTCAAGAAACTCACCACTAAAAATACAAATAACCCAATCAAAAAAATGGGCAAGTGAACTAAATAGACACTTCACAAAAGAAGAAATACAAATGGCCAATAAATGGAAAAAACCCTGTTCTTATCCCATTAAGAAAATAAATGTGAGATCCAGTGGATTTCACCTCTTTCAAACATTTATTGAGACTTTTTATTTTCAGCAAGGTGTGTGTCTATGTGTGAGTATGTTTTAGATTTTGTTTGCCTATTGGAGTCAGTTCTTATTACTATTTCTCTTTCTGCAGTGGCCAGTAGCACAGATGGACCTGGAGAACTTCTGATGGCATTTTGCAGTAGACAAAATCTTATACTTGTCGAAATAATCTTTTTATGGATGTTATAGTCTTTGAGGACATGAAGGCCATAGGAACTGAATTGATTACTTAAGGGGGAAAAAAGGAATCAATAAATAACTGCTTAATGTCTCCCAGACTCTGAATTACAGGAAATTTTTTGTTGAAACACAATGAAGTTATATTGTGCAATTCAATCACAGAGTAAATAATTCAGGGTTGTTTTTGCCCTAAAATTCATCAGTAATAGCAATAATGTTTAGTTGCAAATGCAATTTTGAAGACTGATGTGCACTGTCTACTTAAATAGGCATAAGAACAACCAATTAAATTTCCTCATAACAATTTTTATTTTTTGTGTGTAGACATGGTATCTGGGGTAACACCTGATGATAATAACTAAAGCACAGTAATTCTGCAGCCTTAGTTTGAAATTCTGTATGCCTTGGGGGAATGAATAAGCATGCAAATTAAACACAAGTCATTATAGTCAGTTGTCAATCCAAAAATATGTGAGCAAGTTAGGCCAAAAATGACTGGCTGGGGGATTGGAGAATATATTGAAATATGTTACTTTCTTTAAATATATTATGCTTTTTCATTGAATTAGTTAGCTTTATATGATTGGCACATAACACTATGCTAAGGCATTGATGAGCAGGAGGTGAAGGCCAGAGAGTAAGACTAAATTTGAAGAAAGATCAAGAATTCACTTAAGATTGGGCTAGATGACCTTTAAGTTACTTTCCAACCAGACACTGTATGGATTTTAAGAAATTGTAGCTCACGCTACCTGCTTCCATCCAGCAATATCTTGCAGAGCAACAGTAGGGAGCTGAAATGTCTGTGATAGAGTAGAAGAGATAATTAACAGATTCCTCCACCTGGATTCTCAAGAAGCCCAGCTGATATTTTCCAAAGGTGTTTGGTCTTAAGAGTCAGCAGACGAGGTAGTTAAAAATGCCAAGTCTCAGGCTTCTCTCTGTCCCTGAGCTCTGCAAATTCTGATGGAGTGGACACGGTTTGAAAAAGAGGGAAATTCCTTGCTGTAATTCTATGAGAAGTTATATGAATCTAGCTCCATCTCTTTTCATTAGATAAATGAAATCACTCACCCTATATATGAGCATGTCTATCTACATGTTTGCCTAATCCAGGGGATTATGAATTTAGACTTTATATTACCAGGAGATAGAAGTATGATGATATCCAATTTTAATTTATGTTTTAATTATATATGTTAAGTGTATACACATACTTAAGTATTTCAAAAGTTGGATGTGTCATATACTATATAATGTGATGCATATAAAATATTTATTATACATAAAATTTCATATGTTTTTTAAAGATTGAAAAGGAAAGTGGTTCATGTTTTTCCAACCCAATTTATTTGTAATATGAATTATTAGGAAGAGAGGACCTAACAATGTTTTAAAACAACACGCAGTTGCCAGTGAGATGATTTAGATTACATTCTTAACATTCTATTCATCATGGAGGAAATGATTTGAAAAGGAGGAATCCACTGACATATGAACAACATTGTTAAAAATAAAAAGGTTCTATGGCCTCCTGTGTATGTACTAGATGCTATTTAATTATAGACTCAATTAAATGACTCTCTCAGGACAATTTTTAGCACATTTGTGTGTGATTACTCTGGAAACAATATATTTATTTTTAATAACTTTAGAAATTTACTCTGTATGAAAATGAAAAAACAAGTCCAGGTAGGATGATGAAATCATTAATTAAAATATGTAACTTCCTTCTGATATACTGTAATGGAGTTGTCACCAAGAAAACACAGGATGAGTACCTTTTCCTGTAAGATTTTATGTTCATAGTTCAGCACACTCTTTGAAAGCACACATGAAGATATTCGTACTCATGCATTTGTGGGTTCATGGGCACAGAAATCAATAGTGACACATTTGAGGTAATGAAGGAGGGACCTTCTTCCTAGACATTTTACAAGTTTAAAATAATGTTAAAATATTTTCAAAAATCACAGTGACAATTATTATCAGTTGTTATTATCTACTATGCACTCTTCTGAGGATTTTACTTGTAAGCTCAGAGAAAATATGATAATTTTTTCCAGGGAGGAAGCCGAAGCACAGAGGAATGTGCTCGGGTATTTGTAGTTCCAAATGAGATTGAGGCCTAAACAGTGGGTTCACATCAAAATTAAGACATGAGTGTCGGGCCGGGCGTGGTGGTGCACGCTTGTAATCCCAGTACTTTGGGAGGCAGAGACCCGAGGATCCGGGTTCTCAGCCAGCCTCAGCTCTCTCACTCTCTCTCTCTCTCTCCCTGTCTCTCTCTCTCTCTCTCTCTCCTTAGTGAGGCCCTACCGCAACTTCGTGAGACTCGGTTTCAAAATAAAGTATAAAAAATAGGGCCGGGGGTGTATCGCGGAAGTAGAACGCCCCTGGGTTCAATCCCCGGTACCACAAAAAAAAAAAAAAAAGACATGAGTGTCCTGGGCACATGTCTCTTCAGTTTACTCTCTGGAAAAACTATAATGCTTTCTCTGAGGTTATGAAGATTCAATGAGTTCACACAAGTTAAGTCCTCGGATGTGTGCCTAGTGGATAATAATGCCCAATAATAATAACTATTATCATCATAGATTCCACAGCAGAGAGTGCTCTCAAGGAATCACTTAGTCAAGCCAACCCTTTTCCACAGTACTATTTTTATTATTACTATCATTTGCAGCACTGGAGATCAAATCCACAACCTTGTGCATTTAGGTAAGTGCTCTACCGCTGAGCTCTATCCCCAGCCCCCTCAGCAGTATTATTATTTCAGTGCTAGAGATAACGTGAGGTGGACTTATAAGGAGAAGGTCTGGAATCTACCTCATAACCCACCTTTTCTAATGTACATTCCCTGAAATGCTGCCCTATCTCTTCCCATTCCAGAAACTTATTTTACAACATTCTCTGTCACATAATAGGTGCTTAGCAAAGGTTAAATAGAGAAATTATTGTATAAGCTATTATTTAACAGCTTTATGGACATATAGTTGACAAATAAAACATATATGTTTAAGGCATAAAATTTGGTATTTTGATATATGTAGACACTATGAAATGTTCAACCAGCATCAAGATAATTAACATGATGGCCTTCTCTTCCTCTTCCTTCTCCTCCTCCACTTCCTCCTCCTCCACCTTCTCCTCTTTCTGTGGAAAGAATGCTTTGGATCTACCCTCTTATCAAATTTTGTGTATATAACACATTATTTTAGGTCTCTAAAATTTATCCATCCTGCATAACTGGAACTTAATACCTTTTGGCCAACAACACCATATTTATCCCAACCCTAGCCCCTGGCAACTGCTTTCTACTCTCTACTTCTATGCGTTTCACTATTTTATATTCTACGTATAAATGAAATCATGGAGCACATATCTGTGTCTGGCTTATTTAGTTTCATATCCTCCAGTTTCATCCATATTGTCACAAGTGACAAGATTTCCTTTCTTTTTAAGGCTGAATAATATTTAATTTTATATATACTTGACATATTAAATATGAAGTTTTTGGAGTGTTCGTACAGATTATGTCTTGTACTCCCCACTCTATTGTCCAGGGTCCTCGAACCTTTTCCTTCTCAACCAGCCAATGGAAGTTCCTCTTTAATTTTAAGGCAGCCTCTATTTTCCTCAACTCTGAATATAATCAATGGTTTAAGCTTTTGAAATAAAAGCTAATAGATCATGTAATCTCCTTTCTATGCAAAGCCTTACCTCAATTAATGAACACAGAATCTACCACTTTCTATAAATTATGAAGTAGGAAAAGAAAGGCAGACATGAGAACAATTTCATGAATTATTCCAGAATACTTTCCACCCATGCTGATTTCTTTTCTAATTTTATTTACTGACAAGTAAAAATCTTATATTTTATGGTATACCACATGATGATTTGAAATATGTATACATGGTGGAATGGCTAAATCAAACTATTTAATATAATGCATCACCTCACGTACAATTTTTGTGATAAGAACACTTAAAACCTATTCTAATAAATTTCAGGTCTATAATATATTGGTGTTGACTATAGTCACCATGGTGCACACTAGATCTCTTGAACTTTTTGGTCCTATCTAACTGAAATTTTGTGTCTCTTGAACAACATTTCCCCAGTACTCCCACCCCTTAGCCTCTGGTATTCATCATTCTGTATCCTGTCTTTATGTATTTGACTTTTCTACTTTCCACACATAAGTGAGGTTTTGCCGTATTTGTCTTTCTGTGCCTGGCTTAGTTCACTTGGCATTCTGTCCTCCAGATTCATCCATGTTCTTGCAAATGGCAGAATTTCCTTCTTCTTTTTTGTTACCAATTTTATCCATCCCTTTCAACTTTCCACGGTGTAAGTTTTAGGAAAGCAAGAACTGCTATTATCTTTCTTTAAAATTAGTACAGTGTCCAGTACATAATAGTTCTCAAAGGTGTGTTGAAAACATGAACAAATATAATAGGAATTATATAACTATTTATTTCATTCCCAGTGCTAGATATACTACTTCACATACTGTAGTTGTTTAATAAATATTGAATGAATGAATGGACATTAAAAAAGGTAGACAATGAAATGCAGCATCAAAACCTTGGGACCATTTTACACATTATTGAGCCAACTGAGTCAGCAAGATTTACCTATGTATGTCAGCTATGTCAAAGCAACCTCTTATCTAATTATAGACCTGATAAGAAATGAAAATATATCAGAAAGGGCTCCTACTCTCCCTTTTATGTTCCTGTTTCTTCTGATTCAAGTTGTCTCTGCTAAGTCCCTATCAAGACATTTGCCTTATTTTCGTAGCAGTGGTTCTAGGTTTATATATAATTTCACTTTGAGATGGTGGTTGAGGAAGAATATGCTACAGAAGTGTTTAAAAGAGTGAAGTTAATTGACCAAGTTAGCCAAGTGCTCCAAACAATAGTCCATACTTAGCAACATAGAACATATTATCTGTTTTTATAAAGAAAAAAAAGGCTGTCATATAGATGAGACTTCTTTGGGAATAAATATAACAATATTAGAGAGAACCTGCTTTGTTATTAAACAAATTCATGACCTAGAAAATGCATTTTTATTCATCACTGATTTGAGTAACTGAAAATAAAATTAATTATCTCATGACTATTTATGAAAATACTAAGTATAAAATGTCCCTCCTGCTACTTAACTTCCTGGTATATGCTCTGTATATCTATTACAGCAACACCACATTATTAGTTAGCTGTTTATTCATATGTGTGTGAGATGAGGTTTAGTTTTAATTAGTTAGCTGTTTATTCATATGTATGTGAGATGAGGTTTAGTTTTAATCAACATTCTATCTATAGGGCCAAACATGATGCCCCAAACTTTACTGAAATAACAGTTTTCTTTAGAGCTCAAATAGCTTAGCAAACATGCATATCTTATCAAATGATATTAACTTTCCTTTTTATCTTTCTTGGTTCTCTTCATTTGTTCATATGGACTCATGTATGCTATAGTTTGATCCAGAATGTCCCCCCAAAGCCCATTGTTAGAGGCTTGGTCCCCAGTGAGTGGCACTATTGGAGGGGAGTGGAGACTGTACGAGGTGGGGCCTAATGGGATGTCTTCAGATCACTGGGGCGTGCCCTTGAAGGGGATGATGGTATCCCAGTCCCTTCTTCTTCCTCTTTTTTCCTTCTGGGCCATGAGGTGGGCATTTTATCCTGCCATCTTCTGCCACATGGTGTGCTGTTTCACCACAGGCCCAAAAGCAATGGGCTCAAGCTATTATGGACTGGAGCCTCCAAAACTGTAAGCCAAAATAAATAAACCTATTCTCTTTACAAATCAGCTATTTCAGTTATTTTTTCTGGTGTAGATAGTTGACTAACAATGTGGCATTGCTTTCTTATTTTAATATGGCTTTGCTCCCACCCTCCTGTATTACAGACCTAACAGTATAATTACAGGTATTTTATAGTTATTTTTTAGATAAAGTAAGAGAAGAAATATATAATTTTACTGCCTTTTATAATTAGCTTTGCCAGCACCCTTTGTTTTTGCATTTGTGTTTGAACAATGAGCTTGGGCTCACTAGCATTCAGCACAAAGAGCTGCCTTTAATATTTCTTTTAACGGAGCTCTGGTAGCAATACATTCTGTCAGCTTTTATTTATATGAAAATGTTTTTATTTTTCCTCATTTTTGAAAGATAAATTTTGCTATAAAATACTTTTGGTTAAGGTCTTTTCTTGCAGCACTTTGAATACATTATTCCATGGCCCTCTGGCTTCTGGTCTTTCTAATGAGAAGTTATCTTTTCCTTTTATTGAGGTTCACTTGTACATGATGAATTGTTTTTCTCTTGCTTCTTTCAAGATATTTTAATTTTCTTTGACTTATAACATTTTCACTATGATATTTCTGGATATGGATTTCTTCACATTTGTCTTACGTGGAGCTTGACAAACCTCTTAGATGCCGTCCATCAAATTTGAGAAGTGTTTAGGCATTATTTCATGTAAGATTTTTTTTTCCTTCTTTATCTTCCTGTCCTCCTTCTGGTACCCCATTTTTATGTATGTTGGTGTCTTTAATGCTATTCTACATTTTTCTGAGGTGCTATTTATTTTTCTTCATTTTCTCTCTCTTCCTCACATTGTACAATCACCATCAATATATCATAACTCACTGATTTTTTTCTTCTTCCAGTTCAGATACATACTGGATCTCTTCTAGTAAATTTTTAAATTTTATTTCTTGTACTTTACAACTTCTGAATTTTTACTTGGTTCTTTATTATTTCTGTTTATTGTTATTCTCTATTTGGTGATATTGTCCATATGATACCATTCCATTTTATTTTTCCTTACTTCTTTAAGTATTATTTTCTTCATCTTTATACATAATTGATTTGAAGTCTTTGCTAAATGGAACATCTGGGCCCTCTCACAGGGAGTACCTCTTGCCTGCTCTTTTTCCTTGTGAATGACTCACATTTTCTATTTTTTCATGTCTTGTAATTTTTGGTTGTTGTTAAACACTAGACATTTTAGATAATATTGCAACTCTAAATTGTACTCTCACCACCCACCTACCTCTGACTTGTTTTTGCAGTACTAGGGATTGGACCCAGGGGCATTCTACCTCCAAGCTACACCCCCAGCCCTATATTTTATTCTTTATTTTGAAACAGGGTCTCGCTTAGTTGTGGAGGACCTCAATAAGTAGCTGAGCCTGGTTGTGAACCTGCTATTCTCCTGTCTCAGCCACCCAAATACTAGGATTACAAGCGTGCACCACCATGCCTGACTCTCTGACTTGTTTTTGTTGTTTGCTTATTTATATGTTCAGTGACTTGGTTGGACTACTCGAGTGAAGTCCATTTCCCCAGCAGTGTACAGTCTCTTCACGTCATTCCTCACTGGGCACAGACTTGGATATATTAACAGTCACCATGGGATAACAAAGGACTCACTTTCTCTCTTCTGGTCTCTCTGTAAATTGTCTACCTCTATTATCACATTCAGCTGTTAGCTTCTAGTAATGCCTGCTGATTGCTCTATTATTTTTGACACTGCCTTGGGGCATATATTGCTCCACAGTTTGATCTCATTAAATTTATACCTCTTTACAGGGGTAGCCTTTGAGTCTAGTGTTTGAGGCTTGTTATGATCCCAAGAGGACTCTTAGCCATGTCTTTCCTTGGTTTTCTCCATTAAGCTGCAAGCTGTTCCACAGTTTATCTTGTTGCTTTCATAGAACTTCCACCTTCCTCTTAATTGCTTCCTACCAAAATCTCTACCATTTCTGACAGCATGCTTTGGCTTGAACTTCCCCATTCTATGTTACAAATAAAATCAATGCCCTTGGGGAGAGGTATGGGATTTTTTGTTCTTGAAGCTGGCCTCTTTCTTTGGAAAAAACATCTGTGCCACTGCTCTGGAGCTGGTGGTAGGGACGCTGGCCCACTTCTCTTGGAGTGATGCCATGACACTCACGATTTATGAGTGGGAAGGGGTGGTATCCTCTGTTCTCCTCAGCTTGCCTCTCCCAGTGTGAAGCCTCTGCTCCACAAGTGAGTAGGAGTGAGGGTGTTTGGGTCCAATATTTTGGACGCATCATGCCCGGGTAGAGCTGCCACCCTATGAAATGGGGCTGTGCGTAGAAATGGAGACCCAGATCACTCAACTGGATTGCCTGGAATTGAGCTTCTGTAATGTGGGTTTTGGGGCATGAAAAATGTTGGTGGGCTGTCCTTCCCACAAGGAAACTGTAGTTCCATTCTGGAGCGGGGGTAGGGTGGAGGAAGGGAGCATTCTGCCCCTGGCTGCCCCTGGCTGCCTCTGCCCCAAGTTGCGTTTCCATCATGCTGATTTGGAGTGAGCTAGGGATCAGGTCGCGGCTCCACCACCACAGACTGTCACCATTCTTACCAAACACAGTACATTTTCTTAAATAACTGCTTCTCCATTTGCTGAGTGACCTCAGAACAATTTCCAGAGACGTGACATGTTTAATTTAATTAGTGAGTTGATTTATTTTTACAGTTTTCACCAGTCATATTCATTCCCTGGGGAAAGGCCCACACTGCTGCTCTGAAGAGATTTCTCAATACTTTGCATTTTGAAAATTTTAATTTTAATTGGCAAATGATAATTATGTTCATGAGGTATAATGTGATGTTTTGATGTATGGGAATGATTAAATCAGGCTAATTAACAACTCTGTCACCTCATATACTTCTTATGTTTGGGTAGTGAAAACATTTAAAATCTATTCTTTTAGCCATTTTGAAATATACGATGCATTATTATTTTGTATAGTCATGTGTTATTGACCATTAAAGCATATTCCTTCTGTGATAGTTAATCTAAGTTGTCAACTTGACCTGATCATGACACACCCAAGATTATGTGATTTTGGGTGTGTAACAGCAGATTAAAGAGAAAGCCCTGCCCTGAATGTAGGCAGCAGAATTCTGATAGGTGCGGACTTAGATAAAAAGGGAGAAGCCGCGTAGAGTGTGTGTGACTCGTCCCGAGGAAAGCGCATCTGCTCTCGCCTGAGATCGTCAGCCGCCGGCTCCGCCTTTCTCCGATCTTCTCGGCCTCCTGCTCTTGGAACTGAAACTCCACCATCGTTTCTCCGAAGAA
>PVJS01040620.1:2500-18350 GCA_004027185.1 Glis glis
CTGTGGTAATGAATTCCCTTCTTGGTGATTTGTCATGCAGTGTCAGTGTACTTTCACTTAAGGCAATTGTTCCTTAGGAGTTTTATGTAAATCAATTTGTATTTAAAATAAACTAGAACGGTATGTTATTTAAAGCAATTACATTTATATTTGGTACAGGAAAGGGTGTCATAAAATTTATATCTAGCAAAAGAAAGGCACTCATCTTTTGAGAAAATAATCACTTCATGTATTGTAATTTTTTTTTTTTGTGGTACTGGGGATTGAACCCAGGGGCATTCTACCTCTGAGCTACACCCCCCAGCCCTATTTTTTTCTTTATTTTGAAACAGGGTCTCACTAAGTTGCAGAGGTCCTCACTAAGTAGCTGAGGCTGGCCGCGAACCCAGATCCTCTGGTCTCAGCCTCCCAAGTACTGAGATTGCAAGCGTGCGCCACTACGCCTGGCTCATGTATTGTATTTTAAACCTAAATTTCAGCTGGGCATGGTGGTGCGCGCTTGTAATCCCAGTACTTGGGAGGTTGAGACAGGAGGATTGTTGGGTTTGTGGGATCGCAGCCAGCCCCAGCAACTTAGTGAGGCCATTCGCAACTTAGTGAGACCCTGTTTCAAATTAAAGAATAAAAAATAGGGCTGGGGATGTAGCTCAGAGGTAGAATGCCCCTGGGTTCAATTCCCAGTACCACAAAAACCAACCAAACGAACAAAACCCAAAAAACCTAAATTTCATATACTATATATAAGTAAAATAACGTAGTAGTCACTAATTATGATAAAATTCCACCTCCATAAAAACAAATGTGAAAAAATTAATATACTGAGAAAGTATAATACTAAAAATTCACACTGCTGGAAATATTTAATGAAGCTACTCTTGTGAAACATTGCTTTTAAATGACTAAACAGTTTGCTACATACCTTGGACTTGAGGGAACCTCCCCAATTTTCATCCACAGACTTCTAGAATGGCTCCTGCATATAGCTACAAAAGGAAAAACAAGAATTAAAAAAAAAAAAAACAAGCCAGGTGTGGTGGCGCATGCTTGTAATCCCAGTACTTAGGAGGCAGAGACCGGAGGATCTGGGTTCGTGGCCAGCCTCAGTTACGTAGTGAGGCCCTCTGCAACTTTGCGAGACCAGGTTTCAAAGTAAAGGATAAAAAATAGGGCCGGGGTACGCCCCTGGGTTCAATCCCCGATACCGCAGAAACAAAACAAAACAAAACAAAACAAAAGACTGGCATGAATGTTAAAATGTGGGCTAGGGTTATAGCTTAGTTGTAGAGTGCTTGCCCATCATGGTAAAATACTGAAAACAGCGGTCGTGTCCTCTCAAGTAGAAGAGCTAACATAGATTTGGCAGTATCAATATCAAGGCTTCTCTCATCTTTATCCCTTGCAAAATCAAAGGCATATCTGTATATATTCTTAAATGACGAAATATCATTCAGCTGTGAGCATAAAGTCAAATTTGTTCTGTAACTTTTCTGTGTAGTCACACATTTTTAGGTACAACACCAATGTCTTCACAAAATCTTTTGAATCCTTCTGGCCCTACAACCTCATCAGGACGTGTATACTCATAAAACCAAGCCAGGCACTTCTTGCTTGAAAAATGTTTCTCTCCGCTTTATTAGCCTAGCAGGGGGTGGGATCTGCAATAGCTGGAGATTTTACACTTTCTGAGGCCTCTGTCTCTGCTACTGCCCTGCTACCTCAGAGGATTTTCTCCTCTTCTTCACTGGCATCTTCCACCCTCCCTGGCAATGTGGGCTGGGGAACCGGGGAAGGGGGTCCCTATCCACTGGAGGCCCTTCAGTGGGTACCAAGTTTTCAGAAGCAGCAGCAAGCAGAGGGGCAGAGTTGCCAGCCCGCGCCAATGCTCCCAGGTCTCCTCCTTGTCCTTCTTTGTCCAGGACAGAGGGAGCTCCGCAAGTGGACACCATGGCTCGATCTCTCCAGGAGGAGATAATGCGGACAGTGTGGCACCTCCACTAGTCATGGACAGCAAGAGGCTCAGTCTGACAGGAATGTGAATTCTATTTTATTTTATTATCATTATTTTTTGTGGTACTGGGGATAGAACCCAGAGGCATTCTACCTTCAAGCTACACCCCTAGCCTGATTTTATTTCTTATTTGGAAACACGCTATCGCTAGGTTGATGACAGTCTCACTCCTTGTTGAGGCTGTCCTTGAACCTGCGATCCTCCTGTCTCAGCCTCCCAAGTACTGGGATTACAGGCATGTGTCACCACGTCCTTAGCGCAATAGGCGGTGCATCAGTCTCATATATATTTTTTTTTTTTGCGGTACTGGGATTGAACCCAGGGGCATTCTACCTCTGAGCTACACCCCCAGCCCTATTTTTTAGTCTTTATTTGGAAACCAGGTCTCACGAAGTTGCGGAGGGCCTCACTAAGTAGCTGAGGCTGGCCATGAACCCAGATCCTCCGGTCTCACCCTCCCAAGTACTGGGATTACAAGCGTGCGCCACCATGCCTGGCTCATATTTTATTTAATAATGGTCCCACAGTGCAAAAGTAGTGATGCAGACAATTTAGATATGCCAGCACATTGTTATAATTGTGCTACTGAGAGTCTTGGAATATATCCCCCAGGCATAAGAGGCGGGGGTGAATGTCGTATTTGAATACTCTTACACCTAGCCAAAAATACAGAAGGAGATAAGGAGAGCTGACAATGAACTTTAATGTCTTAGGAAGGTCTTCACAAAAATCTTAAAAGATTTCCTAACGTTTTTTAAGGTGATAAGTTGAACACAGGTATATATCCACCTATCTGAGGTAGATATTTAATGAGAATTGTTCTGGATTGCTTTTAATATTATGTGATCAATGGTTTAAAATTAAACAAAAGCCCACACCTTTAAAATGTAATTATTATAAGAAGTACTATGTAAAGATATTATGGGAAAACAGTAAAATCCCATTATAAAGGATTCAAAGGCAAATATTTCCCTTTAATGAAATTCAGCTGAAATGGATTCAATGGTAAACATTGCTTTTCTAGCTATAGAACCTACATATTCTCTTTATAGTAAAAGCTTATAATAAAAACGCAAATTTTTATTGCAATGAATTTAGTTGAAATGGATTCAATGGTAAACTTAAGTTTCTTTGTGGCTATGAAGCCTGCCCATTCTTTTTTTTTTCCCTGCCTATTCTTTTTATAGGCAGGAATATACTTGGGAATGCTGTGACCCTAAGCAAAGGTCAGCAATTTTAAGAACATAACACATTCATTTCATTCCCTCTTAGTTTTTAGGCCTGTTCTTTATGCAGGTCCAAAAGCTAAACATGAATTTTACTTTTTTTTGTGTGTGGTAGTGGGGATTAAACCCTGAAGTACTCTACTGCTGAACTACATCTCCAGCCTTTATTTTATTTTTTGTGGTACTGGGGATTGAACCTAGGGACATTCTACCTTTGAGCTACACTCCCAGCCCTATTTTATTTTTTATTTTGAAATGGGGTCTCACTAAGTTGCGGATGGCCTCACTAGGTTTCTGAGGCTGGCCATGAACTGTTAATCCTCCTGTCTCAGCCCCCTATGTACTGAAATTACTGGAGAGTGTCACCACACTCAGCTCTTTTTATTTTTTATATGGAGACAACTTGCAATACTACTGCCTCTGCCTCCTGAGTAGCTGGGGTTACAGGTGGATGACACAGTATCGGCTGGATTTTACTCTTAAAATAGCTTGTATTTAATTGAAGGAAAAAAATTACATGCTCCATTATGTGCTTATTTAAAATACTTTGAAAGCCAGTATGGTGGCACACACCTGTAATCTCAATACTTGGGAGGCTGAGACAGGAGGATCTCAGGTTATAGGCTAATGTACTGTAACTCAGCAAGATCATGTTTTGAAATAAAAAAAGGGGAGTCTTGGGGATATAGCTTAGTGGTAGAACGCTCCCGGGTTCATTCCCCAATACCACCAAAAAACAAACCCCCCAAACAAACAATAAACAAACAAAAATTACTTAGAAAAGAATGTACATGGTTATCAGAGTGAGGAGCAAGTTAATTAACCTTTTATTGGGAAGGGGCAAAAGGGAGTAGGTTTAAGTACTAAAAATTTCTACTTTTTTGACCCAAGTGGTAGTTACATGGGTATTTGCCTTATCATGTAAACTATATTTATATACTTTGAACAATTCTATATACTTCACATTAAAAAACTTAAAGCACAGTGTTAGTTTCATTTACATTAAAATAGCTTAAAAACTAATGTAACTATTAATATAATTATGCACGTATTAAGCAGTAATATGAATAAAATGCTGTTAGGTGAACAAAAGCAAGAATTTTAACTGCTGAAAAGAATTCAGATCTGAGGAGTAACTGTATTTTTTATAAGTCTACTGAAGGCTTGCCATTAAATAAAATGACAGAATTTGAAAATAAGAATGGTTATACTATGAAGAAAGCTGAACATACTATTTTGAGATCCCAATTAAAAAAATTATGATATACTCAAATACATAAGAAAGCCACTTTTCCAAATATTCCTTGTATCTAGTGTAATTTCTTTCTTTTTTCTTTTTTGTGGTAATGGAAATTGAATACAGGGGTGCTCTACCTCTGAACTACACCCCCAGTCCTCTTTTATTTTTTATTTTGAAACAGGGTCTTGCTAAATTACTGAGGATGAACTCAAACCTGTGATCCTCCTGTCTCAGCCTCCCAAGTACTAGGATTACAAGCGTGCCATGGGGACCAGTTTAGTCTAATCTCTTAAAATCAAATTTATTCCTTTCATATAGTAGAAAAATATACCACACAGAAATTATTTTTAGCAAAATTTGGCCAACTAATACTCAGGGAAATTGTTTTTTACCTAAACCATGCCTAGTGATCTGCTGTTTTAAACTTTAATTCATTGTTCAATTCCCCTATTTCCTGATATTTAAAAAAAATGCCTGGTATGCCAGGAACAATGGAGCTATAATTACATAAGGACAAATAGTGAGGGTGCTAAAATTCTTGTGATTTGGTAGTTACCTTTTGTCAAGATTTCACAGTTTAAGTGACAAAGCATTTTTTAAAAAAAAATAACGTTTAAGAGAAACTACATCTCTTGACACATTTTATACCCACTTTAATGGATTGCATTCTTGTTTAAGAACCAATAGATATAGATTGAGGATTAGGGATAAAAATTCAGTTGTAATTTTAGCAATCCAAGCTGTCAAATACATTTCTCCAATACTATACACCGGAGGTAAACTCATTTTGGGGTGCTTTCTACTGAATTCTCCAAAGATTTAAAGCAAGCTGGGCAAGGTAGCACATGCCTGTAATCCCAGTACTTGGGAGGCTGAGACAGGAGGATCGCAGGTTCACGGCCAGCCTCAGCTACTTAGTGAGGCCCTCTGCAACTTAGTGAGACCCTGTTTCAAAATAAAAATTAATATAGGGCTGGGGGTGTAGCTCAGAGGTAGAATGCCCCTGGGTTCAATCCCCAGTACTGCAAAAAAAAAAAAAAAAAAAAAGATTTAAAGCAATGACTTTATGCCTTAGGAAACTCATGAAATTTAAAACTTATTCTACTACCCTTTTTTTTGAGTGGATGTGCTGAGGATTGAACCCAGGGGTGCTTTATCACTGAGCTACATCCCAACCCTATTTACTTGTTTGTTTATTCATTCATTTATTTATTTATTTATTTATTTATTTATTTATTTATTTATTGGTGGTGCTAGGGATCGAACCCAGGACTTTACACCTCACTCATGCTAGGTAAACACTCTACCACTGAGTGACATCCTTAGCTGTGTGTGTGTGCGTGTATGCGTGTGTGCGCGCATGTGTGTGTGTGTGTGTGTGGTAGTTGGGACTGGAATTCAGGGGCATTCTACCTCCAGGCTACACCCCCAGCCCTTTTTATTTTTTGTTTGGAAACAGGGTCTCGATAGGTTGCTAAGAGTCTCACTATATTGCTGGGGCTGTCCTTGAACCTGCGATCCTCCAGTCCCAAGTACTGGGATTATAGGCTTGCAACCACCATACCTGGCTCCTTATTTTATATTTTGAGACAGGGTCTTGCTAAATTGCTGAGGCTGGTCTCAAACTTGTGATCCTCCTGCGTTAGCCTCTCAAGTACTGGTATTACAGGTATACACCACAGTACCGGGCTTCTACTATACTACTAAAGTAATGTTTCTTTTTTAATCTTTGTTTCTCCTTTGAGATTGAGGAGAACGTTACAAATCATGAAAGGTAACATTTACCTTAATTTAAATTAGATGCTCACGAAGGTAAGAAAAAACCTGGCACAGTGGTTCATGCCTATGTAATCCCAGTACTTGGGAGGCTGAGACAGGAAGACTGTAGTTTTGAGGCCAGCCTCAGCCACTTAGTGAAACCCTGTTTCAAAATAAAGAATATAAGGGCTGGGGGTGTAGCTGGGAGGTAGAATGCCCCTGGGTTCAACCCCCCCTTCCCCAAAAGAGGAAAAGGTAAGACTATGCTGAGGGAATTTTTCTATAAAGATAAAATCAATATTCCACTAAAAGATTAGTGAAATGTACAAAAATAAAAATATTTCTTTGACATCACTACATTCTAGCTCAGACTATTCTAACTATAAAACCTAAGGGAAAAAAGAACCAGGTTTCTTTCAATACTGTGATGATGAGTAGGATTTGTATATACATCTACAACATCGGGGTAAGACTATCATTAATGAGACTTTCACTTGGAAATCAATATAACACTGGTAAGCACACCCACCACATCCTACTCCCTCACCCACATACAAGCTTCAGTTACAAGTATAAACCATTAGGGCCACCACTTAATACATTCAATTCTACTAATACTTAGGAAATACCAAACAATGAAAGGAAATAACTTGAGAAAATGAGAACATGACCACTATTTTCCTGAAGTTCAAATCTCCAAAGAATTCTAAACTTGAAGATCATAGTAAGTTTTTCAGTGAAACCAACCAAACCCTTGGTAGTAAGTAAAAATATTTTAGAAAATGGCAAACTATTTTCTATATACTATTCAATCAGGAAAAAAAAATACAAGGTTTTGCTCCTAAATATTTGAAAAATACAATCTATATTCTTATTAATTTGAAAAACTGAGATCCAGAGAAAATATGGTTTAGCATTCATTTGGTAGCCTCAAAAACAACAAACGTGACATATATGGCAGCAAAAGCTGCTTTTCAGTTCTGTTAGTATTGATATTATCATTCCCATAGTAAACACCATTGTTTGCCATAGAAAGGGACAATTACCATCATTTTTAAGAAAGGTTAGAAATATCTGAAAGTAACACACAAAAATAGCTGGCACATGTGTCTTTTCTGTTTATAGCACATATCTCACTAAATTCTTTATAAAGAAACCAATACATTTGGAAATAGTAATAAAGAAGTCTAAAAGTGTATAAAATAAGAGAAAAATCTGTCTCCCACTCTCAACAAAATGACTTTTAACCCATTATGTTTCCTCATACACACACACACACCTATAAAAACTTAAATTGAGCAATTTTATAGGTGTTTATAGGTGTCCTATACACATAGGGTGATGAAACATAATGGGCTAAACTGTATTTTGGTTCTTTCCATAATGATTAATATGGCTATGTCTATAGTCCAAGATATATCAACTTTTTTTCCTTTGGACAGGGCCTCACTATATTGTGTAGGCTGGTCTGAAACTCCTGGGTTGAAGTGATCATCCATCTCAGTCTCCCAGCTGCGACTATACACACTACAATGGGCTAAGATGTATCAACTGTAGGAGGTCTGTGTCTTTCTCTAACTTTTGTTTGTTTTATTTTTAATTCTTTTTTTTCTTTTGTGGTACTAGGATGGAACCCAGGGGTGCTCTACCACTGAACTACATCTTCAGCCCTTCTTATTTGTTAATTTGATACAGGGTCTTACTTACTAAGTTGTCCAGGCTGGCCTTAAACTCACAGTTCTCCTGCTTTAGCCTCAGGAGTCACTGGGATTATAGGACTGTGCCACTACACCCAGTTTATTGTTAATTCTCTCAGTGGTTACCTTCCTAATGTTAGATATTATGATGTAGCCAAATAAGCATAGAATATCCTGCCTACTGTTTTCTGGCAGTATGATTTCTATATCTATTTCTTATATTTCTAGAGAATAGTGATTTTTGGCTTATTCTGACATTCCTATTCCAAGAAAAGAATATTTAGCATGTAAGTGGAAAGTTAGTTAGTTGGTTTATTTGTTTATTGTACTGGGATTGAACCCAAAGGCATTCTACCTCTGAGCTACAACCCCAGCCCAATTTTATTTATTTTGAAAGGGGTCTCACTAGGTTGGTGAGAGCCTTGTTAAATTGCCAAGGCTGGCTTTGAACCTGCGATCCTCCTGTCTCAGCCTCCCAAGTACTGGGATGACAAGTGTGCACCACCACACCGGGCTGGAAAGTTTATTTTGACTCTGAGGTAGATATGTCTAGGAAATGCAGTTATAAGGCAACCTGAATTACTTTTAGGGTTTCTTTTTAAACATTACATTCAGCCAGGCGTGGTGGTGTACGCCTGTAATCGCAGTACTTGGAAGGCTGAGACAGAAGGATCACAGGTTTGTGGCCAGCCTCAGCTACTCAGTGAGGCCCACTGCAACTTAATGAAACCCTGTTTCAAAAATAAAGAATAAAAAAAAAAATAGGGCTGGGGGTGTAGCTCGGATGTAGAATGTCCCTGGGTTCAATCCCCAGTACTGCAAAACAAAAACAAAAATAAAAACACAATAACAAAAAACATTCTGCAAATGTGACAGAATGTTTTAATATACTCAGAAGCTAATCCTAATTTGTAAATACCTAAAGATTACATTTATGTTTTTGTATTAGAGGCAAATATAGAAATAAACTTAAACACTTTCAGTTCAAATAACTTTAAAACTCTCATACAAGTACTGTGACATGGGGATACTGTTACTTGCCTATTATTATTATTATTATTGTTATTTTTGCAATAATTAAATAATTAAATAATTGAGACAGGATCTTGCTAAATTTTTGAAGTTGGCGTTGAACTTGTTATATTTTCCTGCTTCAGCATCCTGAATAGCTGGGATTACAGGCATGTACCACCAAGCCCAGCTATGAGTACTATATTTTTTAATCAATTCACTTAAAGTGTTTGGAACAGTGCCGTCTTATAGTAACAACATAATGAATGTTAGTGGCCAATACTATGAAGAAGATATTTATGCCATTATTTAGTATTGTGGCCACTCAAGTGTCTGTGATACTTATACAGAATTTAAACTGTTGACTAACATTACTTATATTAAAAAAAACCTTCTTTGTGAATAATCTGTTAAAGATATTTATACTTTTATTTCCTTTGAAGAAATCAGTTCAGGTATTGATGCCACAGACAGTACAAAGGTGAAGCTATTTTAAGCAACTATGAAATTTCTTTAGTGACTACAATTTCATGCACAGTTAGCTTAACCTCCATTTCACCCTTCTGTGTTTTACACAGCAGTAGTATAGTAGTGTTTCTGACAGGTTAAAGCTTAGAAGTTGCCACTCTCTTGAATAATGCTATTTAAGCTGACTTCTGAATTGCTCTGAAATTGGCTACAGTATTTCCATGTAGACTGACAACAAATATTTTGATTCCTTTATTGAAATGAAAAAAAATTACATCAATGATTTGAAAGCTCATTTGCTTGGGTCTTAAATAAAGCCAAATTAGGTATATTCTTTAAAAAGCACCTGGTAATGGGAGCCATCATGGTCTGTGGTAAAATGAACAATAAAGGTTTTTTTCTTTTGTTTTGTGGTACTGGGGATTGAACCCAGAGGCATTCTGCCTTTGAGCTACATACCCAGCCCTATTTTATTTTTTTATTCTGAAACAGGGTCTCACTGAGTTGTGGAGGGCCTTGCTAAGTTGCTGAGGCTGGCTATGATACACTTCTAAACAAATGTACATATGTTAATATTACCTATGTACTACCTCTGGCCGGCTCGGAGTGCAAGTAATCTCAAGGCAGAGTATAACATACATTGAAAATCATGATGCTACCATATAAAGCTAGTGAGTTAAAATTAGTCCAATTCCAACCACATAGTGGAGTAGAAAGTAGAGAGGATTCAACTGTAATTTTTTTTTTTTTGGTAGTACTGGGGATGGAACTCAGGGGCATTCTACCTCCAAGTTACACCTCCAGCCCTATTTTATTCTTTTATTTTGAAACATGGTCTCACAAAGTTACTGTGGGCCTCACTAAGTTGCTGAGGCTGGCTGAGGCTGGCTGCGATCCTCCTGTCTCAGCCTCCCTAGTACTGGCATTACAAGTGTGTGCCACTACACCCAGATGATCCAACTGTATTCTTAAATTTATGTATTGCTTAGTTTCATTTACTCAAATCTAGTATAATAATGATACTGAAGATAAATATTTTAATTATTTTCCTATTATCTGAAAAGTAGATTTTTAAGTGAAACAGAAATCAAAGGACAGGTATGAAATACTTCAACTGTTGAGCTATGCTGCAGAGTAAGTAACGGTGTATGACTTGGTGATCTGTAGCACAGGCTTTTACTAATATTGTCAATGAGGCCAAGACAGTCCAAGACACAAATAAAATCTCTATCTGTGGTATTTTCTTTAAGAAAAAGAGTCACTTTACAACTTTGTCCTATCCAAGTTTTCTTAAACCTCTGAAATCTGTTACCAGGTAGTACATTGTTTTTTTTTTTTGTGGTACTGGAGATTGAGCCCAGGGGCATTCTACCTCCTAGCTACACCCCAGCCCTATTTTTTATTTTTATTTTGAAACAGGGTCTCACTAGGTTGATGAGAGTCTCACTACTTGCTGAGGCTGTCCTGGAACCTGTTGATCCTCCTGTCTCAGCCTCCCAAGTACTGGGATTACAAGCATGCGCCACCATGCCTGGCTGGTAGTACATTAAAAATATAAATAAGCACTATAGGATTGTTAGTAGGAAAACTAGATATAATTGTGATTAGTTTGATAGCTTGCTTTTTATAAGGTGATACTTTTAAAGTGAAAACATACAGCTTATTTTTTTCTATAATGTTATGTGTGGCTTCAGAAAGTTTCATGGCTTTTATCTGATCTGCCATCTGAATGTGAAAACCAATAATATATTTCATTCTAAATTGATCTTAAAATGTGTATCTCTTTCAATTTTCAGAATAGGTTTGTCCTAAGAAAATTGAGCTTTCAGTGGTAGAGTGTTTGCCTAGCATGTGCAAGGGTCCTGGGTTGAATCCACAGCACAGGAAGAAAGAGAAAAAAAAAAAGCTCCATTTTAGCAATGGCCTTGAAAAAAAATTTCATAGCAAAACTTTTCAAAAGGCAATCTTACATTTTATTTTTTTACATACATTTTAAAATGATCAAAATGGCACACATTTTTAAAGTTCAAATTTGTAGTATATTCCTTATTAAAATGTGTCACTTGAGCTGGGCGTGATGGTGTACACCTGTAATCCCAGAATGTGGGAGGCTGAGACAGGAGGATCACAGGTTAAGACCAGCCTCCGCAAGTTAGGGAGACTCTCAGCAACCTAAACAGACCCTGTTTCAAAACAAGAAAAGGGTTGGGGATATCAGTTGAGCAGCAGAGGATCTGAACTGAAGTAATTTGGTTATAGAAGCATATCTTGACAAGGACTCTAAACTCCCTAATTCATGAAGAGAGAAAGGATAGAGCCGGGCGTGGTGGCGCACGCTTGTAATCCCAGTACTTTGGGAGGCGGAGACCGGAGGATCCGGGTTCGCGGCCAGCCTCAGCTCTCTCTCTCTCTCTCTCTCTCCCTGTCTCCTCTCTCTCTCTGTCTCCTTAGTGAGGCCCTCTGCAACTTCCTGAGACCCGGTTTCAAAATAAAGTATAAAAAATAGGGCCGGGGGTGTAGCGCGGAGGTAGAACGCCCCTGCATTCAATCCCCGGTACCGCAAAACAAAACAAAACAAAACAAAACAAAACAAAACAAAACAAAACAAAACAAAACAAAAAACCAGGGCTGGGGTTATGGCTCGGAGGTAGAATGCCAGTGGATTCAATCCCCAGCACCATAAATAAAAAAGGGCCTGACATGGTAACGCATGCCTGTAATACCAGTACTTGGGAGGATGAGACAGGAGGATCACAGATTTGAGGCCAGCCTCAGCAATTTGGCCAGACCATTTCAAAATAAAAAATAAAGGGCTGGGGGTGTAGGTTGGAGGTAGAATGCCTTTGGGGTCAATCCCCAGTACCCCACACACACCAAAAAAAAAAATAAATAAATAAAAAAGTTATTGCTTTCTCTAAACCAGGCAGCTAAGACTGTTGGTCAAGGAAGTTCAAATATAAGATCAATGAAAAGCTCTACTCAGTGGAACTAGGTATCTTTTTGATGCCTTCCCTTCCATTTTAAGATTGTCTATGTAAAGCTGAAGTCACTTATGCTACTTAGTAAATACTAACTACATAAAAATAACACTAAAGTTCAAATGCTTTTATTATGAATATATATTTTATAAACAAAAATTCTATGTTGCTGGGTATCAAAGGCTAAATTGAGCCTGCTCAACAAGTGATCATTACTAAAAATGATTCTCCTCATTCTTGGATTGACCTGCAATGCATGCAACTAGGAAAGAACCAAAATGACTATTCTAACAACAATTATTATAATATAAAAGGTTGAAACATTCTTATATATGTTACAATTTTTTTTCTTCTAAAGAATTTATATTCACAATGATTCATACACAGCTATTTTAAAGTACTTTTAATGTTTTGATGAGACTAGTTCATATATTACAGATTTTTTTCATTCAATGAAGACTGAATTTAACTATTACTTAAAAATTAAGCCTTAAGCTTGAGTTAAGTGAGATGGATTATTTATTATGTATATTGTGCTAACTATAATTGTGTACCAATAATCCAGAGAGCAGCACTGCACAGATTAAATCAAGTACTGCTATACTTGAATGTGGTCTGCATTTAAATGGATGCTTGCCCAACATGCCACACTTTTATATTTCTAATAATATTTCTAAGTGTTCTTTCTGTTTTGGTTTGACTGGGCTTATTAAAGAAAACTATTCATTGATTTTGTACAAAAGGTGATAATAAATGCTTAATGAGAAATATATCTTAAGAGATTAGGGGATAGGAACAAAGGAAAAAAAACATTGGATTCAATACAAAAGGTTTATTAGACACAGACTCACTTGTACTTAGATATATTAAACATTTTAGCTTGTAATTATTTGGACATTTATCAATTGGTAGACTACCTGCCCCCTGTTATTGTTGAGCTGTAACTGCTGAAAGGGGTCTAGATATAACACATAACTCAATTAACAATGAAAATCGAATAGGAATATAAGTAATTTTATAAGTATGTGATCCAGATTTGGTTTCACTCAAATTACACCACAGAACTGAGTTATTATGAAGGAATGCTAAGAAAAGGCAATAAGTAAAAATAGCTTTTATATGCATTTGGTTTATAGTTTAGGCATATTTTATATTGGTGAAAGGGTAGAGTAGAACTTCCCATTTACCCTTAACTACAAGGGGGTTTGTGGGATAAAGATTGCTTATTGTAAGATAGGCCTTGTTGTTCAATCTTTCTAAGTTTGGAGTCTCAGTGAGTAATCACTATTGGTGGAGTAGTGGTACTCAAGAATAAGAAGATGATTCAAATAGATTTCCTTCAACAATCATCAGTATGAACATGTTCATCAAAAGTGTGTGTGTGTGTGTGTGTGTGTGTGTCATATTAAACTAGTTAAATTTTATGTCTTAAATCTATTTAAGCCAAGCATGGTGGTGCATGCCTATAATCCCAGTACTTGGGAGGCTGAGACAGGATGATAACAGGTTCGAGACCAGCCTTAGCAAAGCTCTCAGCAACTTAGTGAGACCCGCTTTACTAATAAAAAAATAAAATAGGGCTGGGGGTGTAGCTCAGAGGCAGAATTTCCTTGGGTTCAGGCCCTAGCACCACACACACACACACCTTTTAAAATCAAGTTTTAGCCGGGCGTGGTGGCGCACGCTTGTAATCCCAGTACTTGGGAGGCGGAGACTGGAGGATCCAGGTTCTCGGCCAGCCTCAGCTACTTAGTGAGGCCCTCTGCAACTTCGTGAGACTTGGTTTCAAAATAAAGTATAAAAAATAGGGCTGGGGGTGTAGCTCGGAGGTAGAACACCCCTGGGTTCAATCCCCGGTACTGCAAAGTTTTTAGGACTTGTTGCTTAGATCACAAAATGTATCACTTGTATATGTGAACCAATAAAGTAAAAAAACTTGAGACTGCAAGCCAGTCTTTGGGAAACTGGGAATTTAAGGTTCATGATATTGAGATATTAATCTTAATAATTAATTAACACATGATATTAATCAAGTGTTAAACTGTGGCTGGGCTGAATACTGATAATTTAAAAGCTTGTCTGAGCCTGAGCCGGTCTGAGTGGCGCACGCTTGTAATCCCAGTACTTCGGGAGGCGGAGACTGGAGGATCTGGGTTCACGGCCAGCCTCAGCTCTCTCTCTCCCTAGTGAGGCCCTCCACAACTTTGTGAGACCCGGTTTCAAAATAAAGTATAAAAAAAATAGGGCCGGGGGTACAGCGTGGAGGTAGAACACCCCTGGGTTCAATCCCCAGTACTGCAAAAAAAAAAAAAAAAGCTTGTCTGCTTGTTTTTCTTTTAGAACTATAAACTGTACTCAGTGAGCTGGGTGTAGTGGTGGACACCTGTAATCCCAGTATTTTGAAGGCTGAGACAGGAGGACCGCAGGTTGGAAGCCAGCCTTAGCAACTCAGTGAGACTTTCAGCAACTTAGCGAGACCCTGTTTCCAAATAAAAAAAATAGGGCTGTGGGTGTAGGTCAGAGGTTAGTATGCCCCCAGGTTCAACCCTAGCAACACAAAAACAAAACAAAACAATCTCAGTGTTAGAAGTAAACAACTCCCTAGCCACACGAAAATATCATTATTGTTTGAAAGCTTCACAAATTGTAACACCTCAAACAGAATTCAGCATGTAAAAGTGAAAGAGAATTAAAAGTTAACAGATGCTAAAACTTTTTCTCACCCCAAACACACAGATCTCACTAATTCAGGGGCTTTTTATTTTTTATAGTTCTTTTTTGTGGTGCTGGGGATTAAACTCAGGGCCTTGTGCATGACTGAGTTATACTCAAAACCCTTAATTCAGTTTTATTTGGATAACATAAATAATCTTTTCAGGCTACTTTAAAATTTAAAGAAATCTAAGGGTTTTCATGAAAAGATTTAAAAACCAAGCAGGTTCCTTATTAGCTTGTTTGAATAGCAGGCTCAAAATAATAGATTTTATTGTACAGAATTACCTATTCTTGGCTCAGTTTTCAGATGTTGAGGGTGAGATTAAGTATCCAGAATTATCAATAACAAGTGTGTTAACCAGATTTAGAGGTATAATTGTCTACAATTATGTACCAGATATTATGTGTCTTGCTTCTATCTCAAATTTCATCATAAAACTTGCATATTAAGCTGTGTGTAGTGGTGCATGCCTGTAATCCTAGTACTTGGGAGGCTGAGACAGGAGGATTGCAGGTTGGAGGCCAGCCTCAGCAATATAGCGAGACCCTGTTTAAAAAAAAAAAAGATGGGCCGGGCGTGGTGGCGCACGCTTGTAATCCCAGTACTTTAGGAGGCAGAGACCGGAGGATCCAGGTTCGCGGCCAGCCTCAGCTCTCGCTCTCTCTCTCTCTCTCCCTCTGTCTCTCTCTCTCTCTCTCTCTCTCTCTACTTAGTGAGGCTCTCCGCAACTTCATGAGACCCGGTTTCA
>PVJS01040621.1:0-18347 GCA_004027185.1 Glis glis
AAGTACTGGGATTACAAGCGTGTGCCAATACACCCAGTTTATTCTTTCTTTCTTTCTTTTTTTTTTTTGCGGTACTGGGGATTGAACCCAGGGGAGTTCTACCTCCGATCTACACCCCCGGCCCTATTTTTTATACTTTATTTTGAAACTGGGTCTCACGAAGTTGCGGAGGGCCTCACTAAGTAGCTGAGGCTGGCCGCGAACCCGGATCCTCCGGTCTCAGCCTCCCAAGTACCGGGATTACAAGCATGTGCCACCATGCCCGGCTGCCTTGCTCTTTGTAGAACTCTTACAAACTCCAGAGGGATGAGGTACAGTTCTAGACACCCGGGTGGGGAGGTGTGCTCATGGACTCCCTGGAGAACGGGCTGGAGGAAAGCAAGAGGGCAGATATCAAAGGCCCTTGGGACCCCTGTGAAGGCAGACTCAGCCATGGAGAGCAAACACATTTTGCACATGGTTGCAGGCCCTAGAGGGTTCCTCGTCTACCTTTGGAGACTTGGAACACTCAAGCCAGAAGCAGCCTCAGAATCCAGCTGTTTTTAAACACCAGCAGGTGCTGCCCACCTGAGACTTCCCCGGGAGGACCCTGCTCTATATAACCCAGGGACTTCTGTTTCAGCTGGGGAAACTGAGCCTCCAAGAGTCTCAAAGGGCAGGCCAGAATAGACCAGCCCTGGGTGGAGGGAGACACCACCCTCTCCCAGCACTGATGACTGTTTCATGGTAGAAATGAGGTGGTACTGGAGGCGGGCCACCCTAGTGATGACCCATGTCCTTAGCTTCGTGGTGGCTGCACATCGGTGCTGTTTGACTCTTTTCATTCATATTGGACTCATTCATAAATGTTATTTTGCATAGACTGGGGCTTAATACATCTTAATGGCATTGTAGGACATTACAAAGGGGGATCCTGGGTGCCAGGACTCCTGTTCCGCTGTATTAACCTGCCATCTTGTCCCAGGCTCTGCTCTCTGGGCATCAGCCTCCTGCTCTGGGAGGTCCCTGGGTCACCCGTCCAGGCTGTGTGGCTGGAGGGACTCACATAGCAGGCCATGAACCATAGCATCCATGAGCTCTGCCAGTGGTCATGTGGAGATGGGGTGGTAGGCCAGGGCCAGGCAGTCCCAGAGGCAAGAGTGGTGCTGGGGGTTTGAAGAGATAAACACAGCTCAGGGAGGTCTCCTATGACAAGAAAGGCAGGGAACCACAGGGGTACAGGGAGCAGAAGGTCACACTCTTGGAGCCTATGTGGTGCTCAAGATGCCTTTCTTTGTTCCTTGGGACCCAAGAAGCTTAGAGAGTGCTAGAATTCAGGAGAGGGTGAGGAAGCCCCATGTGGGCAATGGAGAGGGAGATGGGGAGCCCATAGTTCCACCACCACTGTGGGGACCAATGACCACAGGCTGGGGGCTGCCCACAGCTCACAGCCATGTGGACAGTTCACCTTGTCGTCTGCTTACGGTCTTGCGAGGCCATAATCAAGGTGTCTGTGGGGCCCGGGAAGAACCTGTTTCTGACCTCATCCACATTGTTGAAGGTTAGTTCCTGAGCACTGGCTGGCTGGCCTAGGTACTCCTCAGCTCCCAGCAGTTGTTCTTTGGTTCTAGAATATGGTTCCTCCTTCTCAGAGTGAGCAACCGTGGACCTGAATGAATCTCCATGCTTCAGATCTCTCCAACTTCACAAAGCACACATGAGATTAGGTTATCTCAGATTGTCTGACTCAATTTACACCTGCAAGATCCTGCTGGGGGTCCTGTTCATGGTTCTGGGTCTCAGGATGAGGAATTTGGGATCCTGCTGGGTTCTGGGCTTGAAGAAGCTCAGGGGAAGAGGGGTGAGGCAGGGAGCCATCTGCTATTCAGGCCAGTGGTTGCCACTTCCTCCTCCAGGTACAGAGTGGCTCAGCTGCCCAGACCCCACATCATGGCCCGGCTGCCCAGACCCTGCAGCACCTGGCAGATCTGGGTACCAGGCCCTTGGGCAGGATCTCACCCAGCACTCCCAAAGGGACAGAAACCGACACCCTCATTTCCACCTATGGCTAACTGCAGAGGGACCTTGCTCTTGATGGTTAATGGAGGTGACACACTGGTCTGAGACATGTCTCTGGGAGAAGGCAGGGGCTTTTGTCTCAGGTAACAATGGGTGTGGAGATCACAAATGCCGTTGCTGCTCTAGAATTATGAGGAGCTCAGCTCATGTGTTGGTGTGAGCGAAGGAACTCATGCGCCATGGTGAGGCACTTGCTCTCCCTCCTTGAAACTCTCCATCCGCTTGATTCCTCCCAACTGCATTTATTCTCCACTTGACCTTCCCAGGATAACGTGAGGATAGTCAGAGGCTCTGAATGTGCTTAGTACTGATTTGGACTTAGGTGGCATTAATTAACAAGGGCTCTTGTTAGCATTAAAAATCAGCAAGCTACTGACCAGGAACTTGAACTTTGTTAGCAGGCTGTCAGACAGCTTGGTTCCTCCTGAATCTCTTTCTTTCTTCTCCACTTGTTCCCTACTTCTTTGTCAAAGCCAGAGAGCCATGCTGATGTGCCTCTACCTGAGGAACGCAGATAGGCTTTCTGTTTTGTGTGAATGATCTGGGACCCTGAGTGTGTTTGATGTTGGGTTTTGCACCTCCTGAGAACGTGTTCTGAGAACAGGACCTGGAAGACAGGACACGTCTGCTCAGGCCCATTGGGGCTGCACTTTTTAATTTACAAAGCCCTCCCCCGTTGAGTTGGCTACAGCCTGGTGCCACCCTGGGACAAGCCACTGCTGCCCCAGGAGGCTCCTCCAACCTGCCCCTCTGCCTGGAGGCCAGAGCCCCTTCCCACATCCTCCCAAAGACTTGGGAGAAGGAGTTACAGACTGTAGGTTTCCAAGTTGATCCCTTATGGACATATATGTTTTCATTGGATTAGAAATTTGGATCCTGGGGACTTTGGGGAAGGGAGAGATAGTGTATGTTCAGTTTGAAGTTTTTTATGTTTTTTTTTTATACTAGGGATAGAATTCAGCGGGATTTTACCACTGAGCTATACCCACAGCCCTTTTTATTATTTATCTTGAAACAGGGTCTCACTAAGTTAACCAGGCTAGCCTCCAACCTGTGATCCTCCGGTCTCAGCCTTCCAAGTACTGAGATTAAAGGTGTGCATCACTGCACCCGACTTTATATGATTTTTAAAATTATTTGACTGATCCTTTAAGGCCCAGCTGAAATCTGAGGACTCATGGAGCCCTGTGACACTTCCCTGCCCTCCCTCTTCCACTGGGAGCCACCTCCCAGTTCCCTGCCCTCCTGGGACGGGGCCCACATTGTCCAGACTTTGCTAGTGGCCCAGGGAAGGAGAAACTATTTGGGAAGCAATTCTAGGAACTCCAGGGGCCTTCAGGTCCAGAGAAGAAAGGAAAAGCCCCTCTCCCTGCAGCCCCCCCAGGTCTGTGAGGGAGCGAGAGGGAGCCAGTTGGGGCTGGTGGAGGCTGGAGCAGCTGGAGCCACCTGCACCCTGGCCATGATCGCTAGCTAGGGGAGGTGGCAAGTTGGGGCCTGCCCAGAGGAGGGGGAGAACAGAGCAAGCTGATGCAGCATCCCCACAGGAGGGGACTAGGGAGAGGCTGTGAACCTGGGGAGCCCCGTCTCTGCCTTCCCTGGAGGCCAACCCTTTTTGACCTGCCCTGGCCCAACAAGGTGGGAAGGGGGCTAAGATGGCCCAGATGCGGACCGGTCTGCACTCTTCATGAGCTCGTCCCCTGACCCACTATCATCAGCCCCAGAGTGAGTCCTGGCTTCCCGCAGCTGGAGTAGAACTGGCCACAGCCCCAGGGGCAGTTACTATTTAGAGGACAGCAAGGGAGGCTGAGTCCGTTTATGCTCCCTTGAAACAGATTCATTTCTTTTCCACTTGTTCTGAGTCTCCACACCAACAAACCCATTCAACAAGATTCTCCTTCTTAGGGATGGGTAGGCAGACAAATGCTTCTTGCTCCTTTCCTGGGTGGCTGTGAGCAACCAAAGAGAGAAGGAATGGGTGCCATGAGCCTCGGGACCTGGCGATCTCTGAAATTCCCTGAGACCTGAGCCATGATGTGCAACCTTCTTCTCCCCAACATTGTTAGGGAGATTTTCAAACATTCAGAAAAGATGCAGAACTTGCACCATAAACACCTTTTTTTCTTTCTTTTATTTTCTTTCTTTTTTTTTTTTTCGGTGCTGGGGATTGAACCCAGGGCATTCTACCTCTGAGCTACACCCCCAGCCCTATTTTATTTTTTTTTAAACAGGGTCTCACTAGGTTGTGGAGGGCCTCACTAAGTAGCTGAGGCTGGCCGCAAACCTGTGATCCTCCTGTCTCAGCCTCCCAAGTACTGGGATTACAAGGTGTGTGTGCCACCACACCCAGCAGCATTCTATGTTCTACAAATGATCTCTTGTGTAGAGTCACCGTGTGGAATGGGTGGAGGTGGAGCACGCTGGCTCGTGGAGTAGACAAGAATTCTGTCCAGGGAAGTCTTACCAGGGTGACCAGCTCATTCCTGCTTAAAAACAGAAGACCCCTCAGTCCTGGGCAAATCAGGATGGTTGGTCCCCCAGCATCACCCCCTCCAACCCCCCAGGCAACTCTGCTGGAGCACAGTTTGAAACCCACTAGCCTGACTCCCATGGTCACCTTCTTGGCCACAGTAGCCCCTTCTCAGCCTGAGGTGTCCTGGCAAGTGGGCAGCAGGCCCAGCCAGAGGGGGGCATGTGAGCCTGACCTGGACTCCGGCATCCCCCTCCACCCAGCACCTGCCCTGTGTTCTGGACACTCACCAGGTCCCTTGCTGCTTGGTTCTCAGAGACCCCTCTCCCTGGAAGCCTCCATTCAGGACTGAGGGTGTCATGTAGACACCTCAGGCTGCCTGTGAGGACAGAGCCCCGAGAGGAAAGGGATCCCACAAGTTTCGAGTCACATCCCTGAGGCCGGGCAGGAGCCCAGGCTTCCCTGAGGGAGGCTGGCAGCCTGGACAGAGGCTAAGTGGTCATCAGGGTGGGGACACAGAACCCAGGCTGGAGCAGGTTGCACAGGAAGCATTGCTGAGGCCAAGGGGAGGTGTTGCTTAGTTTTCACAGATGGGAGACTCTTGAGACAAACATGGATGCCAGTGGATGACCAGCTCAGATGGATGGCTGGATGGCTGAGGCATGGAGGGAGGAGAGCTGGGGCCCTTTATGGTGTCCAGCAGGCGTGCCTGAGGAAGGTGCACCTGGGAGCTCCTGGTTTAAGTGAGAGACAGGCAGGGTGGTCAGCCGAGAGCAGCAGGGCCTGAGGCACAGCCTCTCCCCTCTGTGCTCTGGGGCTCCTGGCCCAGCCCTTCTTCTCTGGCTTTTGAGGACAAGGACTGATGATCCTGGCCACTATGCCACTGTTTCTTGACCCTCAAGTCAGGATTGAGGACAGAAAGCTTTCCTTCAGCCAGGCGTGGTGGTGCATGCCTTTAATCCCAGCTATTTGGGAGGCTGAGGCAGGAGGATCATAAGTTCAAGACCAGACTGGACAACTTAGTGAGACCCCCATCTCAAAATAAAATAAAAGTAAAAAGGGGTTGGAGGTGTAGCTCAATGGTAGAGAACTTGCCTAGCATGTAGAAAGTCCTGAGTTCAATCCCAATAGACAAAACAAAACAAATAAAGCTCTCCTTCTATCCTGCCAAGCATTCATTCAGAGGCACCCTGAATGGTCCATTTAGCAGCAACATGGGCACCTGGGGGAATTCCGTGGTCCATACCCAGTGAGGAAAATGTGAGCCATTTTCCATCCCATGCAGGGCAGGCTGCATCCTCTGAGCTGGACCAAAGAGAGAAGCGCAGAGAGAGGGGCCTGAGAGGGAGAGACCACACAGCTCCCAAGAGCAGAGGTGCCTGCCCAGCCTGAACCAGGACCAGCCCTCCTAGAGACACCAGTGTCTACTGGGTGGGTGTGCCTGCAGGGAAACTAGCAGGCAATGCCTGGCCAGCAGACCCCACAAATAGTGAACGGATAAAGGAGTGAACAAGCAAACTCACCCTGCAGTGGTGTGTACATGAGGGACCCAGACATAGGGTGAGGGTATGGGATGCCTATAGGCTAAGGGGAGGGAGAGAGAGGCCAGCTGGAGGGAGGACAGGCCCCCTAGGGCACAGACACACTGGGCACCTAGGACACGGTGGTTCTGTTTGGAGGGGTTGGATGGGGTGGACACATCAAAAGGCAACTGTACCGTGAGAAACTCTGTTCCTTCCAGCCCCGCAATTTGCCAAAATGACTTGGCAAATCTTTCTTTTACATCAAGGTGTATGGGAGGGCTCTGCATCTGCAGAATTAACCAACCGAGGACTGAAAATATTTGGAAAAAAATTGCATCTGTACTGAGCATGTATAGACTTTTTTCCTTGTCATTATTTCCTAAACAATACAACAACTATTTACACAGCATTTACATTGTGTTAGTATTACAAGTAATATGGAGCCAATGCAAAGTTATACAGAACTTTGTGTGTAAGTGATATGCAAATATAACGCCATTTTATATAAGGGGCCTGAGCATCTGCAGATCTTGGTATTCTCAGAGGTCCAGGAACCAGTCCCCACCCTGTGGATAGGGAACAATGACTGTGATCTTGAATTCACCTATTGAGGACATGTTTTTATATCTTTGGGGTAAATGGCCAAAAGTGGGCAGGAATGATTTTAGTGTGATTTTTGCAGGGAATCGCATCTATCACCCCAAAGCCAGTCTTCCTGCACCTCCCCTAGACCTGACACATCCCTCTCCTGGGCAGCCCCTGCTCTGGGTCCACTCCAGGCCCCTCAGCAGCTGTCACCCACCCAGTGTTCTCAGTTCCAGTCTCTGTGTCCTCCAAAGGCTTCGGTGCCACCACCTCTGTCCTAAGGAGGAGATCCCGTATTAGCACAGGACAGAAATGTAGTTTTATGTTGCAGATCTTGAAAATTTGTGTTTGGGGCTATCTCTAGCATGCAGTCTTGCAGGGTCCTGGCCTCTCCTTAAAATCAGATTTCCTTCATGACAGAGCATCTTGCCCCTCAAATGCACATGTGACCCCTAAGCACAGGGTCGGTCTGCCTCCCAGGGCAGTCTCTAGTGCTGTCTTACCAGCCATATTAACCTTCCTATCCTCCCACCAGGTCCCTGGCCATCGGGCCCCAGTACTCCTCCTTGAGTACACACCCCATCCTCTGCGCCAGCATCCCAGGCCTGGTCCCCAAGCAGCTGCGATTCTGCAGGAACTACGTGGAGATCATGCCCAGCGTGGCTGAGGGTGTCAAGGTCGGCATCCAAGAGTGCCAGCACCAGTTCCGTGGCCGCCGCTGGAACTGCACCACGGTGGATGACAGCCTGGCCATCTTTGGGCCAGTCCTCGACAAAGGTACAGAGGGGGCGGGATGCAGGGTCCTCCAGAAGCTCATGCAGCCTGGATGGAGCAAACCCCAGGCACTTGGGCAGCGTCCTCCTCCCCTTCCCAGTGTCAGAAGTAAATTTTTATGGTGTCATAAAAAATAAAAAGACACCCATTTGAAAGCTGCTCGGCAAGGCGAATTTTACTTTTGCAAAAAGGGATCCTGCCACCAGTAAAGTCAGGTGTGCAAGAACAACATGGAGGAAACTTGCTGGGCGTTTTATTTTCAGTGCGGGAGGGGGTGTTTCTGTGCTGTGCTCCTATTGGTGGGAACATAGCCTCACAATCATTACACCATTGGCTGAAGGGGATGCCAGGGAAGGGGTTGGCACTCACAATTTTCAGGAAATGCTTTCTTTACAAAAATACAAGCACAGGTAAGGTTACACAATGGCAGTTTTACAAAATGGAGCCCAAGTCAAGCTATTCCTTTGATAGAAAAGATCTAATTATATTCTCACACCAGGGAGAGCAGATGGGTCTCTCAGAGCCAGGGCTCCAGGCCCTCTCGGAGAATAAATGTGAGATCCCCCATAAAAAAGCAAGAAGGGAGAAGCCTGGGGGCGCATGCGGAGGCAGTGTCCAGATCAACACGCACTGGAACCGCGGATTGGTTTGGGGAAGGCAAGGACAAGGGGAGGGCTGGATGTGGATTAGCTGCTGCCAAAGAGCGAATTATCCTAAAAGGTAGTTGTTTAAAGAATAATTACTGTGCTGTCCTCCCAGCACTGTGGGTCAGGGGCATAGCACCACAGGGCGGCGGCTCTGCTCCTCTGCGCGTCCTATCCAGGTGCCTGTCCATGTGAGACTAGCTCAGCACTGGGCACCGTGGAGGGCTCTGCACCAGGTGCCAGCTCCCCTCTAGTAAAGTGCCCGGATCTCAGGGCAGAGACAGGGAGGGAGACAGAGAGACAGAGAGAAAGAGAGAGAAAAAGAGAGATAGACAGGGAGAGAGAGAAGCAGAGAGACAGAAAGAGAAAGAGACAGAAGGAGAGAAACAGAGACAGAGAGAAACAGAGACAGACTGGGAGAGAGAGAGAGACAGAGAGACAGAAAGAGATAGAGAGGGAAAGAACAGAGACACAAACACAGACAGACAGGGAGAGAGGGAGAAAAGGAAAGAGAACACACAAAATGGAAGCTTTTGTGACTTTTTTAAAAACCGAGGGGAAAATCATATAATTTTAATCATGTTTAAGCATACAATTCTGGCACATTTAGTACATTCACAGAACTGTGCAACTACCACCTCTGTCTAATTCCAAAATATTTTCATGACCCCAAGAGGAAACCCCCTATTCATAAGCATTCCCTCCCCAGCCCCTGGCAAACACTGATCTGCTTCCTGTCCCTGTAGATTTTCCTATTCTGGATATTTCCTACAAATGTAATTGTATAATATGTGACTCTTTGTTGCTGGCTTCTTTCACCGAGCGTGATGTTTTCAAGGTAGACCCATGTTGTAGCATGTGGCTTCATTCCTTTTAATGGTTGGATACTATTCCATTGTATGGATGGACCATGTTTGTTTATTCATTCACTAGTTGGTGGACATTTGGGGTGTTTTTACCTTTCCACTATTGTGAATAGTGCTGCTATGAACATTCTTGGGCGAGCATTTCTTTAAATAGCTGTTTTCAAATCTTTCGGGGTATATAATTAGGAGTGGGAATTCCTGGGTCATATGCTAATTCTCTATTTAACTTTTTGAGGAACCACCAAAATGTTTTCCATAGTACCTGCTCTACTGTACATTCCCACCAGCAATGCACGAGAGGTCCAATTCCTCCATGTGCTCAACAACACTTGTTCTTTCTTTAAAGAGCCATCCTACGGACGGTGGCACACGCTTGTAATCCCAGTACTTGGGAGGCTGAGACAGGAGGATCGCAGGTTCACGGCCAGCCTCAGCTACTTAGTGAGGCCCTCTGCAACTTAGTGAGACCCTGTTTCAAAATAAGGAATAAAAAATAAGGCTGGGGGTGTAGCTCAGAGGTAGAATGCCCCTGGGTTCAATCCCCAGTACCAAAAAACAAAACAAAACAAAAGCCATCCTGGTGTATGTGAAGTGGCATTTCATTGTGTAAATACACAATTTGCACACACCTAATAGCTAATGGATTGAGCACCTATTCATGTGCTTATTGGGCATTTATATGGCATCTTTGAAAAATGTCTATTCAAGTCCTGCACCCATTTTTTAATTAAGTGTTTGTCTTTTTGTCATTGAGCTGTAAACATTCTTTATATATTCTGGCTACTGGACACTTATCAGAAACGATTTGCAAATATTTCCGACCATTGCGTTTTTTATCTTTTCATTCTTGTGTGATAGTGGCCTTTGATGCACACAAGTTTTTAACTTTGGTGGAGTCCAATTTATTTAGATGTTATGCCAAAGTAAGCATTGCCTAATCTAAAATCACAAAGATTTATAGCTATGTTTTTATCTTTTAAGTGTTTAATATGTGTATCTTTTTTCTTACATTCAGGTAATGTAAGATATCTATTCTGAGTTAACATTTGTGTTTGGTGTGGGGTGGTCATCCAACCATACTTATTTGAATGTGGATATCTTGTAGTTCCAGTATTATCTGTGGAAAAGATTGTCCGTCCCCCCCTTAAAAATGACCTTGGCCCCCTTATCAAAAATCAATTGGCAGCCGGGTGTGGTGGCGTGCGCTTGTAATCCCAGTACTTGGATGAAGCCGGGAGGTAGAATGCCCCTGGGTTCAATCCCCGATACCACCAAAAAAAATAAAAATCAACTGGCCATATATGTATAGATTTATTTCTGGACTTTCAATTTCATTCCATTGGTCTATATGTCTGTATTTTTGTCAGTACCACACGATTTTGACTGTTGTATCTCTGTAGAATTTTTTTTTATTTTTTGCAGTACCGGGGATTGAATCCATGGGCGTTCTACCTTCGCGCTACATCCCCGGCCCTATTTTTTTATACTTTATTTTGAAACCAGGTCTCACGAAGTTGCAGAGGGCCTCACTAGGTAGAGAGAGAGAGAGAGGGAGACAGGGAGAGAGAGACAGAGAGAGAGACAGAGAGAGAGCGAGCTGAGGCTGGCTGTGAACCCGGATCCTCCAGTCTCCGCCTCCCAAAGTACTGGGATTACAAGCGTGCGCCACCATGCTCAGCTTGTACAATGTTTTGAAATTGGGCAGTATGAGTCTTCCAACTTTTTATTTTCCAAGGTCATCTTGTCTATTTGGGGTCCCTTACAATTCTATGTAAATTTTAGGATCAGTTTTTCCATTTCTGCAAAAAAGGCTGTTGAATCTGTGGACTGCTTTAGGAAGCACTGTAGCATCCTAAATACCTCAAGTCTTTGATCCAGGAACACAGGATAGGGCTTCCTTTTGTTGCTTTCAGCAATGTTCTGTGGATTTCAGGACATAAGGCTTGCACCTCCTGGGTTTATGTACTCCCCTCCCCCCTTTTTTGGTGTGGTACTGGGGATTGAACCCAGGGACGTTCTATCTCTGAACTATACCCCCAGCCCTATATTTTTTTTTATTTCTAAACAGGGTCTCACTAAGTTGCTGAGGGCCTGGCTAAGTTGTTGAAGCTGGCGGGGAACCTGTGATCTTTCTGTCTCAGCCTCCCAAGTACTGGGATTACAGGTATGTGCCACCATGCCCAGCTATTTTATTCTTTTTGATGCTATTGTAAATGGAGTTGCTCTCTTCGCTTCATTTTCAGGTTGCTCATTGCTAATCTATAGAAATACAACATTTTTATAGACAAATACAATATTCATGTTTTGATCCTGTATCCTGCACTTCTGCATAATTTGTTTATTGGCTCTGTGGAGATTATTTCCTCCTTGGTGGGTTCCTTAGAGTTTTCTATGTACGGGATGATGTCATCTGTGAACAGACAGCTTGGCTTGCTTCCTTTCATTTCTTTTCTGACCTCACTCCTCTGGCTTAGACCCCAGTGCTCTGTGGCATGGAAGTGGCAGAGTAGGCATCTTTGCCTTGCTCCTGATTTTGGGATGGACACTTCCCACCTTTTGCCAAGGTGTCTGGCGTGGCCTGTAGGTTTCTCATGTGCCCTCTATCATGTTGCTCCGGGGGGTGGAGGCTTGTTTGCAGGACTTTGGATTGTGTGTGTGTGTGTGTGTGTGTGTGTGTGTGTGTGTGTTTGTGGTACCGGGGATTGAGCCCAGGGGCATTCTACTGTGTGTGTGTGTGTGTTTGTGGTACCGGGGATTGAGCCCAGGGGCATTCTACCTCCAAGCTACATCCCCAGCCCTATTTTATTTATTTTTTTTTTTAATTTTGAAACAGGGTCTACTAGGTTGAGAGTCTCACTAAGTTGCTGAGGCTGTCTTCAAATCTGTGATCCTCCTGTCTCAGGCTCCCAAGTACTGAAATTACAGGTGTGTGCCACCACACCCGGTGACTTTGGATATCTTTGAGGAAAACCCTTTGCTTAGCCACTGTTCCACCTGACAGCATTCTGAGTTTGGCAAAACAAAGTTTTTTGACCCAGATGAGTCAAGTCAGACAAACACAATTCCCTGGGGGAAAGGTTCTCTCTGCTCCTACTTCTGGGAATACAGGCTGCCATTATCCCCAAGGCTGCCTATGCCCACAGCGCAGTGGGTGCAACCATGAGAAAACATCACCCTTCTCCCCACCACATCCATGTCACCCTGTTCTTGGTTGCTCTACACCTTTGGCTGTTTTCCAGAGGCCTGACTATGTGGATTCTGGTTTTGCTTGTTTTTTTTTTTTTCTTGGCCCTTGGAACTTTCCTCTGGATTCTAGGGTAGGGGGACACAGACCCCACTGCTTGGTGGCATATCAAGGTCATCTTGGAGACCAGCATGAAGGGTGGGTGTGCATGGTGCGTCCAGCTCTCAAAAATGCCATTCACCCACTGTGGAATGAGTCAGGACCACCCTGGGCATGGAGCATGCCCTCTGGTGACCTGGGGGCAGAGGCAGGCAGGTCATGAAGGAAAGGTCCTGCCCTGACAGGACATCCAAGGCTAGGTCCGTACTGTGTCTGCTCAAACCTGCTTCTCCTCTGGCCTCCTCATCTTGGAAGCAGCTCCAGCCTTCTGTCAAGAGCCCTAGAGGTTTCCACCGAGTCCTCTCTCAAAGACCTTGTTGACAACACTTTCAGCTGCAATCTAAAACCTGGTCTCTTGCACCAAGCCCTCACACCACCATCCCATTGCCCCTGAACCACCGCAGGGGCTCCCATGAGACCCTCACCCTGTTCCCAGAGCCCCACGACCAAGAGAGCCACCAGATTCCTCTCCCTCACCAGCCATTCTTGGGTTCTCAGCTCTGGAAGCCTCTGGCCCTGGCTGCCTCTGGCCCTTTTCTTCCCCTCCTTCCTGTTTGTGTGTATCCTCGGAATTCATAGGTTAAAAGACTCCACAAGGTGCTGGGGTTAGGAGGAGGGGCCTTGGGGAGGTGAGGAATAGGATTAGTGACCTTATAAAAGGGACCCCAGAGAGCCCCTGTCCCCCTACCATGTGAGGACGCAGTGAGAAGGGCCATTTGTGACCCAGAAAGCTCCCCTCCCCAGACACTCAGTCTGTCTTGACCCTGGCCTCCAGAACTGTCAGCAATAGGTCTGTGGTACAGCAGCTCAGATGGACTAAGACACTCTGTGACCCCTCCACAGCCCTATGGCCTCCTGGCCACTTCTCCAACAGAGGCATGGTCCAACCTCTCTCTCTGCATAGCAGGGCCCTATGAGGAGCACTCTCCCCATTGTCTGCATGGCTCACCCTCCACCCCTCTCTCTTCTGATGCCACCTGCTGTCCTCATACGATGACACAGTGCCCCAGCCCCTCCCCAGTGGTCTCTTGCCCCTTACCCAGATTCATGGGCTGCCATTGCTCCACCATCGACTTTCCGTTCTATTATATCCATCAGTGTGCCACCTCTCCTGCCAGAGCCAGTGAGCCTTGCACATACTTGGTTCATACCTGTGGAAGGAACAGATGGCCTTGCTCTAACCCAGCAGTGGGAATACAGAGGAAGGAAGGAGACAAGAGGTGTGTGGTGGGAGGAGCCCTGGCTCTGAGCACCATGGCGTTGGGCAGAGGCCAGCTGAGGAGGGTCTCATGTGCAGTCTGGACGGCAGACTCTGGCTCAAAGCCTGGACTCGGATCGCTGTGGCCCTGACAAAAGGAGGTTCTTGTAGGTGAGGAAGCTGGAGCTAAGGGCACTGGGGTAGCCTCCCTGTGCCCTTGAAGGAGCATCAGCTCACTTCCTGGAATGTCAACTAGCCTGTCTATAAAATGGGAGAATCATTGCAGCCCCTGACTTCATAGAGCTGCTGGTTGGGGTAATTACACGGTTGCTTTCCAAGGGGACAGTGGCTGCTGAACATGGAGGAGTTAGGTCCCCAGGGCAGTGTGGCTCATCAGGCATGTCAGTGTGTGTGCGTGGTGCATTGTGTGTGTGCATATGTGTATGTGTGCGTGTGCACTTGAGTGTGTTATTTGCACATGTAGTACATGTGTGTGTACACACATTGTGTGTACATGTATGTGTGTGTGGCTATAAGTAATAGCATCTGTGTATGTGGTTTAGTGTGTGTGTGTGCATGTGAGTGGCTGTGGTACATGCATGCATATGGCTGTGGTATATGTATGCGTGTACTGTGGTATATATATGCCCGTGCCTGTGTGAAAATGGTTTTGGTGTGTGCCTGTGCATTGTGTACATGCATGCCTGTGTATTCATCCATGTGTGTGTGTGCAGCTATATGCAGTTAGCACATGCGTATGTGGTTTGGTGCGTGCATGTGCGTTTGTGTGCATGCGTGTGCCTGTGTGTGTACTGTGTGTACCCATGGCTGTTCCGGTGGTGTCGTTGGTGCCCCATGGGTCCCCATGCTATCAGGCTAGGTGGCCAGGAGCAGGGAGATGTGTGTAGAACCTGTACTGCTGCCGGGAGGCCCCTGACAAGACCCTGGCATCAAGTGAGTGTGCACTTCAGAGCCAGAGTGGGTTCCCAGGCCCTACTTCCCCATGTTGGAAGAAGCAGCAGAGAAGGGAGGCAGGAGGCCTGCCCTGCTTGGAGCCACACAGTGACAGAGGAAGGTGTTGAGTAGGGCCGGGGAGGGACACAACCATTCCCTGCTACCATATTGGAGTCTAGGGGGCATGTCCCCCGAATATCAGGTGTCTCTTGGGGAGCAGGGTGTCTGAGCCCTGCTGGAGGCCAGGAGAAAAGACAGCCCCATGGTCCCACTTAATGTTTCAACTAATGTGCCCTCCACCCCACAGTGAGGGGTGGGCAACAGCAAGGGGACCCACCTGCTCCTGTCAGGCCCCTATTCAGGGAACAGTGGTCGCCCCACGACTGAGTCTCTGGAGCTCCCCAAGCAGTGTCCTGCTTCGAAAGGCACAGTCTGCACAGATGGGAATCCTGGCCAGATGCAAACCCCAAAGTCAGTTTACTGTACTGGGGTTATAGCTCTGACTATGTCTCAGTGTGCTGATGGAGCCTATGAATGCTTCCCTCTCGGGAGCCCCCAAAACTGTGGCATGTATCAGAACTTGCTGTTTAGGGCCAAGTAATACTCCATGTATGGCTAGACCACATTTTGCTTACCCATTCACCCAAGGAAGTTGTTTTCACTTCTTGCCTATTATAAATCCTGCTGCTTTTTGTGTGGATATATGTTTTTAGTCCTCTGGGGTACATTTCTAGGTTAGTATTGCTAGATCATAGTGGACTCTATTTTTAACATTCTGAGGAATTGCTAATCTTGTACACAGTGTCTGCATAATTTTACATGCCGATCAACAATGCACAAGGGTCTGGTTTCTCCACAGTCTCACCAGCATTTGTTATTTTCTGTTTATTTTATTCTAACCATCTTGGTAGGTGAGGAGTAGCATCTCACTGGAGTTTTCATTTGGATTTCCTGGATACCTAAGGATGTTGATCATTTTTTCATGGATTCATTGGCTTGTGTGCCCTCTTTAGAGAATATCTACTCACTTCTTCTACCCACATTTTAATTGTGTTGTCTTTTTGTTATTGAATTGTGAGAGTCCTTTATATATTCTGCATACAAGTCCATTATCCAATATATGATTTGCAAATATTTTCTCTCATTCTGTGGGTTATTTTTTCCTCTCTCTCAGGGGTTTCCTTTAAAGCACAAAAGTTTTTAAGTTTGACAAAGTACAATTCATCTGTTTTTTTTCTTTGGTTGCTTGGCTGTCAGCATCATATATAAGAAACTATTGCCTAACCCAAGGTCACAAAGATTTACTCCCATTAAGTTTCCTTGTAAGAGTTTGACACTTACATTTAGGTCTTTGGCCTATTTTGAGTTACTTTTTCCTTTTTTTTTTTTTTTTTTTGCATGTGGTGTGAGGTGGGTATCCAACTTCATTTTTTTCCATGAGAATATCTAGTTATTCTAGCACCATGTGTTACCATGACTATTCTTCCCCTACTGAATGATCTCAGCACCCTTGTTGAAAATCAACTGGCCCTACATGTATGGATTTATTATGGGATGTCTATTCTATACCATTGGTCTTTATGCCAGTGCCATGCTGCTCTGATGTCCATATCTCTACAGTATACTTTGAAACCAAAAAATGTAAAAGAGGGGAGGGGTCAAAAAAAGTGTGAGGCTTCCAACTTTGTTCTTTTTTTCTTGCTTTGGTTATTTGAGGCCCCTTATATTTCCATATGAATGATAGGATCATTTACCAATTTCAGCAAAAAAAAAAAAAAAAGCTTGGATTTTTAGGGATTGTGTGGGACCTGTAGGTAGTTTGGGGAATATTACCATATTAACAATATTAAGTCTTCTGATCCATGAACATGGGAAGTGTTTCCATTTAAATAGGTCTTAGTTTCTTCTAATGATGTTTTGTAGTTTTCAGTATATAATTCTTGCACTTCTTTTGTTAAATTTATTCCCAATTATTTTATTCATTGTAAAGCTATTGTAAATGGTACCTTTTTTTGCGTTACTGGGGATTGAACCCAGGGGCATTCTACCTCCGAGCTACACCCCCAGCCCTATTTTTTATTCTTTATTTTGAAACAGGGTCTCACTAAGTTGCAGAGGGCCTCACTAAGTAGCTGAGGCTGGCCGCGAACCCGGATCCTCCGGTCTCAGCCTCCCAAGTACTGAGATTACAAGTGTGCACCACCATGCCCAGCTTCCTTTGGATTCTTCATATATAAGATAGTTTTACCTTCTTGCAACCAGATTCCTTTTATTCCTTTTTCTTGCTTAATTGCCCTGGCAAAACTTCCAGGACCATGTTGAATAGCTGTGGAAGCTGGACATTTCTGTTTTCCTCCTAGTCTTAGAAGAATAGCTTTGAGCCTTTCACCATTGGGTATGATGGGAGCTGTGAGCCATCACATTTTTAAACCCATGGATCTAGGTGTGAAAAACCTTGTTCTCATAGATAAATAGATAAAAAATGGAAGAGTTTTATTATAACATGTCTCTAAATTCTTTGAATACTTTTGGAGTTACATGTGCCAAAAACCATTTGGCAATCTATCAAAAAGTTTTTAAAATCTCTTAGCACATGACTCAATTAGGTCTTCCTGAAATTTTGTGGAAAATAGGGACTAGAAGCAACTAATTTTCACAAAGTCCAATTGTTATTAGCAGCACCCCTCTCCTGATTTCTGGGACAAACTCCCCAGAGCACATTTCAGAAAGATCCATGAATCTCCCAGAAGCAAGCTGGGATGTGCAGGTGTCCCTGTGGGTCTGGGATATGACAGTATCCCCCAATCACATGTTGCAGGTACACACACAGGCCATGCGCACACAGTTGGTGCACTGCAGGCAGCACAGAGGTGTGCTCTAGCCCATAGCAGGTGCTTTCTTAGGATATGTTGAGAGAATGGCCCATAGACAGGGACCCATGCCTGGAGGCATCCTGGAGGGCATCCCTGAGGAAATGGCACTTAGTTGGATCTTTTTTTTTTTTTCGTACTGGGGATTGAACCCAGGGGCGTTCTACCTCCATGCTACACCCCCGGCCCTATTTTTTATACTTTATTTTGAAACCGGGTCTCACGAAGTTGCGGAGGGCCTCACTAAGGAGAGAGAGAGAGAGAGAGAGAGAGAGAGAGAGAGAGAAAGAGAGAGCTGAGGCTGGCCGCGAACCCGGATCCTCTGGTCTCCGCCTCCCAAAGTACCGGGATTACAAGCCACCACGCCCGGCTTGGTTGGATCTTAAAGGACTGACTTCCCCTCTCTCTCTCTCAACACACATGGATCGTGCCTCCAAGGTACTGCTTCAAAGTTCAGCATGCAGTAGCCAGTCGAATCCTGGCTTCAGCATCTCACTGCTCTCTCCTCACCAATTTCAGTCATTTTCTTGCCACTGGGAGCAGCCTGCCCTGTCGCCTTTGCAAACAGGCTTGAGTTCCACCTGTTTGCAGCCTCCTTTCTCTCTGTCCCCTCCCCTCTACTTTCTCCGGCCCTCCTCCTCTCTCCTGTTGTCCTCCTTCTCTTAGGACATCTCACCCTCTCCTCCATTTTCCACTGGATGAACTGGGTCTCAAACCCCACCAGTTCTCACTGCTCGGTTTAAGTAGAAAAGGGGATGCCCAGGCTAAATGGTAGGATTCCTGGGGGTGGGGGGAGGTGCCATCAGGTGCCCCCAGAGAGAGGCTAGCTACGGAAGCTATTGTGGAGGCCCCCCTGCCTTCTACCAGCCTCCTCCATAATCAATCTGATTGGATTAGGGTCAGAGTGACCCTAATCATGTCAAAGGTCAACCCAGGCTTTGTAGCAGGGACCAGGGGGACGCCTGGCCACCCTGCTGAGGCGGCTGGGCCTCATTGAACAGAGTTTAACATCTACCAGCCTGTGAGAAGGGCCAGCCGTGTGTGTGTGTGTGTGTGTGTGTGTGT
>PVJS01040622.1:0-18341 GCA_004027185.1 Glis glis
CAAAAAAAAAAAAAAAAAGAAGTTTATAAACCAGGCTTGGTGGCCCATTCCTAATCCCAGTACTTGGGAGGCTGAGACAGGAGGATCACAGGTTCAAGGACAGCCTCAGCAACTTAGGGGCTCTCAGCAACTTAGTGAAGCCCTGTTTCCAAATAAAAATAAAAAGATCTGGGGATGTAGCTCAGAGGTAGAATGCCCCTGGATTCAATTCCCGGTACCACACACACAAATAATAATAATAACATAAAACTTACCATCTTAACCATTTTTAAATGTAAAGTTCAATAGTAAATGTAGTCACATTGTTGTGCAACAGATCTCTAGAACTCTGTGTGTGTGTGTGTGTGTGTGTGTATGTATGTGTGTGTGTGTGTGTGTGTGTGTGTATGTGTGTGTTACTAGGGATTGAACCCAGAGGTACTCTACCTCTAAGCTATACCCCCAGCCCTATTTTATTTTATTTTTTTAAATTTGGAAATAGGGTCCCACTAAGTTGCTGAGAGCCTAAGTTGTTTGAGCCTATCCTCGAACTTGTGATCCTCCTTTCTCAGCCTCCTTAAGTACCAGGATTACAGGCATGTGCCATAGAACTTTTCTTCTTGCAAAACTGGAACTCGATACCCATGAAAAAGCAGTTCTCTGTTTCCTGCTTTGTTCAGCCCCTGGAAACCACCATTTGACTTATGGTTTCTATGAATTTGACTACTTTAGATACTACCTCATGTAAATGCAATCACACAGCATTTCTCTTTTTAATGACTGACTCACCTCACTTTGCATAATATCCTCAAGATCATATACACATTCATCTGTATCTTGCTTTGTTACTTACTGGAAGTCCCTGTATATTAGCTAAACGAGATCTCTCTCCTTTTTTGTGGTTGCATAGGACTCCATTGTATGGATATACAATAATTTATTCAACCAGTCCTCCGTGGACGGGCATTTAAGTTGCTTTCAATATTTAATCATAACCAAAAAATAAATGCATGAGCATTTTATCACAGCAAAAATGCTCATGCATATGTTATTCAAATTTGTAAACACATATTTCCTGGGTAAATTCCTAGAAATGACTGTGTCCAAGGATAGACATGTATATAGTTGTGTCAGATGTTACCCAGTTCTCTCCCTAGGGGGCGCACTATCTTGAATTTCCTTGGGCAATCTCTGAGCGTCCCTGTTTCCCTTCAACAGCTCCAACAAAGTGTGTCTATAAGCTTTGGGATATTTCCTGAAGTAACAGGTGAGATACAGTGCCGAGGTGTCATTTTAATTTACAGCTCCATTATTATGAGTTCAGCGGCGCATCTTCATGTGTTTAAGGACCATTTATATATTGTATTGTGAACAACAAAATAGATTTACCCATTTGGGATTTTTAACTCCCTTCCCTCAATTTTTGTCAGAGATAACCCTCTTGACAACTCTACTTGCTATAAATAGATAACATAAAGAAAGCACATTGATTTTAATAAATTAAGATTAAAAGAAGGTAGATTTGTTTTTTAATTTATTGTTGATTATTTTTTCTTTCTAACATTCAACTTCCCTTTCCTAAAAGGATCTCGATCTCCCTTTTGGGAAATATCCTAGTGTATGGGGCCTGAACGGGCCAATCCCGCCTTCTCCTAGCTCTGGCCATGTTGGTGGTGAAAACAACTTTAGGCAGTCAGGCACAGCTCCCCACATCGACTCTTGAGTGCGACTGTAGGACACAGGAAGGTCATTTGCAGCAAGTAGCAACAGTGCTGAGCTATCCCACCAGCTCTGCCAGGAAGCTTTGCTATTGGTTTGCAGCCCTGTAGCTGTAAGATATCAGGTTCCTGCTGGTTCCAAGCCCACTGTTTCTGGCTCTTGATGTGGCTCTGAGACCCAAGCATCTTCTAGATAACCAAGAATTGATGCCTGCTCTCTTCAACATCGGTTCCTCTTGCTTGCTCTCTGTGATGGTTAATTTTATGTGTCAACTTGACTGGACTAATGGGTGCCCAGATAGCCAACAATACTATATATATATATATATATATATATATATATATATATATATAAATATATATATATATATATATATATAAAATATATCTCTAAAATACTATGTGTAGTATTATATTTATTAGTATTATATATAATACTACATATAGTATTATATTTGTAGTATTTTACATATATAAAATACTATATGTAGTATTATATTTATTAGTATTATATATAATACTACATATAGTATATTTGTAGTATTTTATATATATATATATAGATAGATAGATAGATAGATAGGTGATAGATAGATAGATAGATAAATAGATATAGTATTGTTGGCTATCTTGGCACCCATTAGTCCAGTCAAGTTGGAATATATATATATGTATATATATATATATATGTGTGTGTGTGTGTGTGTGTGTGTGTGTGTGTGTGTGTGTACTGTGTGACATTTCAATACATGTACACAATGTATAATGGTTAGATCTGGTAACTGACATATCCATCACCTCAAATATTTATTATTTCTTTGTATTGAAAACATTCAAAGTCCTCTCTAGTAGCTATTTGGAAATAAACAATTAACTGTTGTCAACCACCATGATCCTACTTTGCTATGAAACATTAGGCATTACTCCTCTTCTCTAACTGCACTCCCCTATCTATTAACCATCCTCACTCCACCCTCCTCCCCCACACCCTTCCCAGGTTCTGGTAACCACTATTCTCCTCTCTACTTCTATGAAATCAATTTTGACAAAACATCACTTCTGCATGTGTCTGTGAGGCTGTTTCTGAAAGAGAACAGCATTTGAATCTGTAGACAGAGTCCAGAAGACCCACCCTCACCCCTGCTGAAGGTATGGGCACCATCCAATCTATTGAACAAAAAGGCAGAGGAGGGGTGAATGTGCTCTCTGCTGGAGCCAGGGCAGCTGTCTTCTCCTGCCTGTGGACATCAGCAGTCCTGGTTCTCAGCCCTTCAGACTCGGATCAGACTTACCCTGTTGGCCCCTGGTTCTCAGGCCTTCAGACTTGGATCAGTACGTACCCCGTTGGCCCCTGGTTCTCAGGCCTTCAGACTCGGATCAGGACTTACCCCCTTGGCCCCTGATTCTCAGGCCTTCAGACTTGGATCAGGACTTACCCCGTTGGCCCCTGGTTCTCAGGCCTTCGGGTTTGGGCCAGAGCTACACCACCAGCTTTCCTGGGCTCCTGCTTTCAGGCAGCAGATTGAAGGACTGCTCAACCTCTGTAGTTGTGTGGGCCATTTCTTTCTATGTGCCTGTATATAAATAGGTTCTCTCTGCAAAGGCCTGACTAATACACTCCTAATAATCCAAATTCATTTTTTCACTTGACAATAATGATTGAACCCCACCGAGGTACTGTTCTGGACATGAGGAACATAGTTGTGAACAAGATGGAAAAATCCCTGCCTTCTTGGAGCTCTCGTTCTATCAGGGGAGAAAGGGGGAGATGTATGGGATGTTGAGAGGTAATAAATGCTTTGGAGAAAAAAGCAGCCGAGAAAAGAACAGGGAGTGGAGTGGGTGGTAGCAATTTTAAAGATGGTGGTCAGAGAAGAACACTAAGAAGTTGACAGCTGAGTGCAGACCTGAAGGGGACAAGGACATGGACACACAGATGGCGGGGAAGAGACGCTCCAGGCAGAGGAATGGAGAGTGCAGTGGTTCTGAGGCGGTGCCCGGTGAGTTTGTGGACTCCAATTGTGCCTAGAGGTGAGCAAGTGCTGGCAAGGACAGTAGATGAGGCTGAGAGGAGCGGGGCAGGCCGAGGGGTGATTGTGTGGGGTCCTATAGATCATGGTAAAGACTTGGAATTTTTCTCTGAGGGACATGGGAGCCATGGAAGTTTTCTGAGCTGAAGAGCAGCCTTATCAGACTTATTTAACAAGACCTCTCTGGCTTCTGAGCGTAGACTAGATTACAGAAGCAAGGGTTGGTAGGCAGGGAGCCCAGTGAAGAGACAGAAATTATGCAGTCATCCCAGAATTTACGGTGCTTTAGACCAGAGTGGTAGTGAGGGTGAATGCAATTAAAAATGTCTCCATGCCACACTTAATGTCATCTTAAATACTATGGTCTGTGTGCAATACTTAAATTTCTGTATTTACTTAATAATACTTAAAAATACTGTGTGCTGTGTTACATACTTAAATTTCATGCTACAGACTAAAAGCGTGATTGAGTTCAAAGAAGAGGCGATCTGTGAGGGCGGGTTGGCCTTCAGTGTCCCAAGTGTTCACTCAGCAAGATGCAGAGTGGAAATACTATTGTTAGCATGCAAATGAGCAAATGGGCTCTAGTTGGAGAATCAGACAAAAAGTAATACATGAAAAGTAAATATATGAAAAAAATACCAGTTTTCATAAAAACGATAAGGAAGGATAAAATAAAATAGATCCAGGACTTGGTAGAATGGGAAAATTGAAGGCAGTGTCTATTGTAAAGGAAGAGAAAAAGCTCAGAAAAGAAGGGAATGGGGAAGGAATTCATATTAGGGTATGGGAAGGGCATGTGCCAAGGTCCTGAGGCAGAAATGTGCAGGCTATGCTGGAAGAACTGAGGGAAGGGGTTTGGATGTTACTCTAACCAGCTCCCTCTGTTCGTCTCCTATTTCACATACATATGCACGTGCTGTGTCAACTCCAATTCAGCTGTTTTTTTCTTCGGGGTAGAATGTGGAGCTATTTTTTAATTGCTCTATATTTAGCTTTGTTTAAAAATCTATAATTTGGCCGGGCGTGGTGGCACACGCTTGTAATCCCAGTACTTTGGGAGGCGGAGACCGGAGGATCCGGGTTCGCGGCCAGCCTCAGCTCTCTCTCTCTCTCGCTCGCTCGCTCGCTTGCTCTCTCTCTCTCTCTCTCTCTCTACTTAGTGAGGCCCTCTGCAACTTCGTGAGACCCAGTTTCAAAATAAAGTATAAAAAATAGGGCCGGGGTGTAGCGCGGAGGTAGAACGCCCCTGGGTTCAATCCCCAGTACCGCAAAAAAAAAAAAATCTATAATTTAAAAACCACCAAGGGCTGGGCTGGGCTGGCTGGGCGGGGTCAGTTACAATATCTGTCACAATGTGAAAGGCACATTCTCTTTGAGGTGGCAGTTCCATCCCTAAGAATTTTTCTTCCAGATTCATACACATAATTGTATAGAGTACTATGCACAAGGAATTCACATCATCACTGTTTGTGATGGCAAATGATTGGAAACCACCTACACGTCCATCGCTAGGAATTATTTGTATAAATTGGGGTGGGTCCTCAGAAAGGAATACTATACAGCCGCTGAAGGGGATGAGCCAGATCTCTGTGTATGGATAAAGTCGGATGCCTAAAATATATTGCATAAAAACACTATATTGTGCACTTTTGTGTTTTCTAAAGAGGTGATGCAATATGCTTCCCTAGGCGTGCTGTATCTCCTAGAACGAGACAAAAGAAACTGGTCACATGGTTGTCCTGGGAGACTGCAGGCCAGGCGGGGGAGGAGATTTCCTCTTTACTACATATTCTTATAGTAGTGTCTGAAGTACTTCCCTCTTGCACGATTTACATAGTTGAAAGTTTTAAGAAGTTCTAATGGCCTACAGGACCGGATAGGCAACATCAGCGACTAAGTGGGCTGGGAGTAAACCACAAGGGAGCCGGGAGACACCGGGGAACCGGAGTGCTCGGTCCACTTCAAGGCAACAGCTGTCACTCAAACCCACTCAGCTGTGGCCCTGGGGCGAGGGGCCGGCGGGCCAGACCTAACTTCTCCAGAGAAACAGAGATTCCTGTTTTAATGGGAACTCTTCCTATGCCTAAGGGTTGCTAACAAATTAAAACTGTTACAAACAAAACAAAACACTGCTCCATGGGTCAAAAAGAAAAATCTGGGGTGAGCGTTTGTTACCGGCATCCAGTTTGGGAGCGCTCGTTAGGTGACTTGGGAGTTTCCTTCCACTTTAAGGATGGGGACGCACGCGGACATTGCATATGCTTTTGCACAGGACAGAGCCTGTTTTTTCAGGTTGGTACAGGTGACTCTGCAAATGGTGACCACGGCTAGTGGGGCACAGTAATGGCTTCACACCAGCTGCCATGGCAAACGGAAGGAGCTCTGGTCTTTGGTAGGCACGGGATGCTTGGCCTGAGGCCAGCCTGGAGTACTCTGAATGTGGCGGGGGTTGGGTACAGCATTGCCACGGGGACACAAAGCCGGGGACTCACCCTGTGACGGTTAGTCTGGATTGTCAACTTGACTGGATCATGAAACACCTAAGATGATGTGACTCTGGGAGTGCTGATGAGATGATTGGTTTATGTGATGGCAGATTGAAGGGGAAGTCCTGCCCCGAATGTGGGCAGCACGGTTCTGATGGGCGCAGGACCTGGATAAAAGAAGGAGAAAACCCCGTGAAGTCTGCGTGGTTCCTCCTGAAGAAAGCATGTCTGCTCTCATCTGAGATACCGGCCTTCAGCTCTTCAAACTGGACTTTTACCATCATTTCTCCAGAGAGTTTCCTGGCCTTTCTGTCTTGGACTGGGACTGAATTAGTGGTCGCTCTGATTCTGAGACTCCAGCTCTTGGACCACTCAACCAGCTGCTGCTTCCTCCGGCTCTCCGCGTGCAGTCAGATACCTGGGACTACACTGCTTTGGACTGTAAGCTGATTTGATAAATCCCCTTTTACCATATACGTGTTCTGTGAGTTCTGTTACTCTAGTGAACTCTAACCAATACACATCCTTAGTCTTGGCTGGGCCTTGGAGAGTTTTGTATCCCATAGGGGAAGTTTCAAAAAGTCAAATCACACGCATCCAGACATCAGTTGAATTCCAACAAATTTGTCTCCCTTCCATGGATAGGCACACACACCTGTGTTCAGACACATCCTCCGAACACACTAGATGCTATTAAGAACTGTGCTTAACCGGGTGTGGTGGTGCATGCATGTAATCCTAATACTTGGGAGGCTGAGACAGGAGGATTGCAGGTTGGAGGACAGCCTCAGCAATTTAGTGAGACCCTGTTTCAAAATAAAAAATTAAAAAGGGGCTGGTGGTGTAACTGGTGGTGGTAGAATTCCCTTAGTTCAATCCTTAGCACCAAATAACAAAAACAAAAAAAGAATTGTGATTGATCACATGCAGAAAGTCAAGGGTCACATGTTTTCTCTAATATGTAGAAGCTAGAGAGAAAAAAGGAAAGAAAAGAGACCTCTCGAAAATAGGAGAGAGGCCAGTAGAGTAGTGGAAGGGGACCAGAGGAGGGAGGAGGGCAGGGTAAGGGGAGATACAGGGAAGAAAACAGAAAACGGACCAAATTATGCTATGCACATATATGAATGCATCACCAGGAATATCACTGTTATGTACAATTATAATGCACCAACAGAATGTTTTTAAAGAACTGTGCTTGAGCCCAGAAAGGTTATTTTCCACCATTGAAATGACTTATTCCAGAAAAAAAAATGTTCAAAACAGAATAGCAAAACCATGGCAAAGCAAAAATTTCTTCAGTAACCCATATCTTTTCCACATCAGTATCAATCCACTTGTATTGTCTACATTTATACAACGGTGAATAAATAGAGCCTTTTAGCATTGTCGGAGTTATGAGCTGCACAGGAAAGATGTTAGAATTGAAAGGCTGATAAATTATGTATTAAAGAGCAATTATTTATTTCCTCTGGTCTAATAGTAACTGCCTGCTTCTCCTTGAATGAATCTGTTTCCTCGGCTATAGATCTCAATATGTATGTACACACACACACACACACACACACACACACACACACCACTAAAGCCAGCCTTTCCACATCAGAAAACTGATTTGGGAGGAAGCTTTGCCAGACTGGCACAGGGTGTGAGCCATGAGGAGGTAATGCCAACTGGAAAGGAGGTTTCTATTCACACAAGACCCCCCTGAGCAATCAGGGAAGAGAAGTCTCAAAGACACACTTGCAAGGTGATTCTGGGGGTGGGATGGGCCTGCCCCGTGTGGGAGACCATCCCAACGTTCCCCCATTTAGGGCCAGGGCAAGTCTAAAGAGAGAGCGAGAGCGAGTTGGTATAAAACACTCAGGCGCGATCAACACGGGGCCTGTGAGCCTCTGCCCGGGCAGAGGGGCGGCCTCTCTGTGTGCAGGGAGACCTTGAGGGGGAGGTGGCACCGTGCCACTGTGCTGGCCTCCCCCAGCCTCTCCTCTCCTCATTCTCTGCAGACTCCCAGCAGGAGCTGTGCACAGTGTGTGGAGTGCCAGGCTCTATGTGTCAACCTCTGGGCTGGGAACTTTCAGACCTGACCCCTTTCCAACCACAAACCAGCCAATGCAATGGAGAAACTGAGGCTTGGACACAGAGGCCACTGGGGATTTGAACCCAGGACCCTCTGCCTCCAGTGCCCAAATTCTATCCAACAAGGAACCTGCCTAGGTTTCCTGTTGTTTAGGAGGAGAAAGTTAAAGTCCTTAAGACATTCCTGGTCCCGATTCTCCTTTCTCTTCTCTCTCTGCCAGCATTTCTCCTCCTGCACAATGGCACTCTCAACCATTTCTGGAACATTCTTTGAACCATCTTGCACTTGCCCTTCCCTTGAGACCCCCCTCCCATCCTACTGTGGCTTGGCACAGCTCGGGGAACTGCCCTCTGGTCTTTCCTGGGGGGGTGGGACGGGGCACCGTGCCCTTTCAGGTACTGTGGTTTACTGTCTACCCTCCACCAGCCCCTCTGCCCCCTCGCTCCACCGAGCTCACCTGCAGCAACGTCCCATTTCCCCCTAGAGTTCTCGTTCAACTGTTACTCTTGGCCTACAAGTTCCTGGGTTGGTTCTAACCCCGGTTCCATTCTCCGTAAACTCCATGATCTTTGGCCCATGATACATGGACGCTGGCCTCAGTGTCCCCATTCGGAGGGAGATGACAATCCTCATTCTGCTAACAGCATTTCTTGGTGGGAACAATGAGATGATATATTGAAAACAATGCTAAATGAAAACTTGCTAAATGAATTTCATTATTATAAATATTGACATGTTTTGAATTTTCCTCCGGCACATTTTGCCCCTCGAATGTCCTTCCTACTGAAAAAAAAAAAAAGAGGTGGGAGAAAATCTTTTCCCAGTTTTTATACATGGGAAAACAGGAACTTATAAAAGTCAAGTGACTTACTTAAGGGAGGAAACAGAAATAAAACCCTGAGAGGGTCTCTAACTTTATAACTCCTTGCGTTTTCATTAGATTGCAGGGTCTCTTTAACAGTCCTTCTGTTTTTATTCTCAGAGAAATAATAATTTTAATAACAAATTCAACAAGCTCTTGGTGAATACGTACTTTACACTAGAAAGAGATCCAAAGACTGGCCTGGCTCCAGGAGTCCTTAGTTTATTAGTTCCAGTCCAGGAAATGTAGCCACAGTAAGAGCCCAGGGAGCAAGGAGGCAGGAGAGACCGGGGCTTGGTCATACGGGCTGCATGGCCCTTCATCTCCGCTGCATCATGGACTAGTTAAGTAGCACTGGGCATGTTGGTTAACTGCCCTTTAACTCAGTTTCCTCATCTGTTAGAGCTTCTCCCTCATAGGGATGCTCTAAAATCTGAAGAGTTGTAAAGTGCATAGAACAGTATCTAGCATAAGTAAAGGCTCAATTAATACAACTGTTTATTCATCCAACAGACATTTGGTAAGTGCTAGGCATGTTTTAGGCACAGGGCTTATAGCAATGATCAGAACAAAGTCCCTGCCCTCACGGGGCATGTTAGTCAGCTTTCTGTTATTGCAACAGATAGCTGGAGTGATCGGCTTATGAAGAGAAAAGGTTTATTCCAGCTCACAGTTTTGGAGGTATCAGTCTATGACCCATTGTCCCTGGTGCTTTGGGACTGTGGCAGTAGTCATGGCAGGAGCATGTGGCGGAGGGAACTGCACCTCCTGGCAGGGAAATGAAGGAAGAGGAGGAGACTGGGTCCCACAAGCCCCTTGGAGGACACTCTCCCAATGACCTCCTACTAGGCCCCATCTCTTAAAGTTCCCATTACCGCATAATGGCGTCAAGATGAGAACCAAGCCTTTGGGGGACATTTAAGATTCAAACTGTAGCATGGCACTTATCATTACTTGGAGAGGGAGGCAATAAACACATAAATAAGTACAAAACATTAAGTAAACCCAGGATTTGCTTAATTTAGGACTTGAAAACTCCAATGTCTGCTGAGGTCAGGCGGGTGACAGAAATGAGGGCCGCTGCTTGGGATGGGGACTGGGAGATAGCTGCCTCCTGAGGAATTGGACCCAGGTTTTCTGATATTTTTTGAAATTGGGAGCAATCTAGAATTTAACATACCGTTTTCTGATTTTTGATTAGTGGCAACAAATTCACCTTTAAATCAGCATTGTTGACCAGGGCCACGTGTGGATTAAGCAAGCCCTCCTCGAGGTGAAGCTCAGCCTGGGAACGGCTTGTTTTGTAGAGATCCTCCATTTCTATCATTGCATGGCATTTTCAACTTTGTCCTAGGCTGCCCTGCCTTTGGAAGACACTGTTCCTTCCTTTTCTTTCTGTCTGGTTTTCAAGCATCCTCGATGGCCGTGGTCCTTGTTAACAGATTTCCTGTGCTGGCCTGCTGCTCCTGGACAGCCTGGAGAGCTTGGGAGGCTGAGTTCTCTCCGTGGTCCCCACTGCCTGCTTTTGGGTGGGCCTCCAAAGCCATGGAAGGGTGGGCAAAATAACCCGTCCTTGTTCTCCCAACATTAACAATCACTGACTCTCCGTATTTTCCTTCGTTCTGGTGATGTTTGTTTTCTTTGCATATTAATACATCCCCAAGCAGCGCACTTTAAATCCGAGAGGGAGCGAGTGTGGGTAGTGGAAGGAACACACAGCCACATTCATCGTCTTCCTGGTATAATACAGATGAAACCTGAGCCCCGCGGCCTCCCGCGCTCACCCCAGACATCCAGGAGACTTTGGCTCTTTGTTTTCCAAAGATGACAGGATTAAAGTCACTGGTCACCCCGTCCCAGAATATAATCAGCTGCATGGCTGAGCTGGGCTCCATTCTGCCTCGGTGGTGAGTGAAAGGCAGAGGATTTGGGGCCAGGCCTGTGAGTGTGAGCGTGCCTCGCCGTGTTCTCAGAGCCAGGCAGGGCTGCTTTGGATCATGACCCGCTGGGCAGGGTTTGGACGCTGGCCTTGGCTCCATGGCATTCAGAGGTGATGAGTTTGAATTTTCTAAGCAGCCTTTCCAGCAGAGTCACAAAACACCACCACCCTCTGAGACTGGGATTCTGAGATTTGACTTGTAGCAGTCACCTGAAAGGCTTAAAAACACAAGATGTGGGCCCTGCCTCCAGATGTTAATTCAGAATGTCTAGGGCAGGACCCGGGAATATGCATTTCTAGCAAGTTTCCAGGTGATGTTGATGCTACTGGTTCAGGGACCACACTTTGGGAACCATTGTTCCAAGGAATTGATAAGAAGGCGTGTAAAAGAAAGTGCTTCCCTTTCAAACACCTGCTGCTCTGAATGGTATTTAGAGATTGCCAGGCCTAGGGGAAACGGAATTTGGAAAACCTGAACCTGCTTCACCAGCTGTGTGGCCTTGGATTAATGCTTACCTTCTCTGAACCATAGTTTTTCCACCTGGAAACTGAAAATAACAACCCCACCCCTACTCCCCTCACAGAGGGATGGGGAGACTCCAATGATTGGGGGTGTTTTGCAAATCTCAGATAAAGATTGGAGATCAAAAGTTTCACTGTCATGAAAAATTATTGTTTTTTGAGAGAGAAACCTTTGTAATTTCCTCAGTCTCTGAGAACTTCTCTAACCTGAGAAATGGGTTTACTTACTATAGTAGGCAAAGCCCTCAAAGTAATATCAACTTGTTGATGTTTGTAATGCATTGCTTTCCAGTTTATAGTGGGGATTAGTTTTAAAAATTATATATTTTAGCCGGGCGTGGTGGCACATGCTTGTAATCCCAGCACTTAGGAGGCTGTGACAGGAGGATCTAAGGTTCGAGGACAGCCTCAGCAAGCAGTGAGACTCTCATCAACCTAGTGAGGCCCTGTTTCAAACTAAACATAAAAAATAGAGCTGGGGGTGTAGCTCAGAGGTAGAATGTCTCTGGGCTCAATCCCCAGCGCCATATACACACACACACACACAAAAATTATATATTTTTAAGAACTGTTGACTTGAAAATTAATGTAGCATGCAGGAGGAAATGTATTGGGCCAGGACAAGAAGCAGATGCTGAAATGGTAGCGAGCAGCACACGGTGCCTTCACAGTGGCGGGGCCTTCCTCACTCAGCACAATCTCTGGACTTCCTTCCCTGATCGGCGAGTGGAAACTCTCCCATGATCTGCTCTGGAGTTCTCTTCTGATTATAAACAGATATTTCTTTCCTCTGTCGGCTCAGCCCACAGCCACGCAGGGCAAGACGAGGGAGAATGTTTTCTGTTACATTGTCCAGGCTTGTCTGCAGTATCAAATCTACAGGCTGGGCTGAGTTGGCAGAAGGGCGCCTGGCAATCTGACAAGCCATTACACATGATAACAGCAGGGATGGAGATGGAACCTGGCGCTCTGAGATAAGGCGAGTGGCCCACCACCCCTGCTCCCGAGCCCAGAGGCCCAAGCAAAGAGTCAAGCGGGTGTACGCTGCAGCCCTAAGCTCTCACCCACTGTATGCATTAACTGGACACTTAATTCCCAATATAGCATATGTCTAATATGGACCACGTTAAAACAAAACAAACAAAACTACAGCCAGATTGATTGTAATACAGATTTAATATCACCACTTGACTCTCGGTTTTGGAGTAGGTAATTTAATTAAAGCAAAGAAAAAAAGAACCTGGGGGTTGATGCCTGCTTTGCGTCCCCCTGCCACCCAGAGCCCAGCCTCCAGCGTCAGGCGTTCCTTAGGACAAAGATCGATGAGGTGACACTGTACGTCCCGGGTGAGCCGGGCCTCCCAGGGGCGTGGAGAGACAGGGAAGCAGAGAGACGTGGAGTCGTGGAGTCGTGGCGCGTTTCAGCCAGAAAAATGGGTAGAGATTGTCAAGGCCGACTGCCTTGTTTTACAACTGGGAAAACCAGGGTCTAAAAGTCCGAAAGGCCCTGTCCAAGCGAAGGAATTCTAGAACTAAAGTCCCACCTGGAAGGGACCTTAAAGTCTATTCAGTCAGTCTGCCCATTCCCAGGGTCCCATCAGGTGACCAAATCTCCTTGGTCACAGAAATACCTCCCATGACAGGGCGCTGCCTGCTCTCCGAGCTTCTCCTTCCTCCTGCGGGCAGCGAGTTGATCCCCACTCTGCTTTAAATCTATCTTCCCAAGGCTTCTGTTTCTGTCCCTGGGGGACCCACAAATGAATCCCAGTCTTCCCTTACATTGCCATTCCTATGGGTTTTTTAGGTCTTCCTTCCTTCCTTCCTTCCTTCCTTCCTTCCTTCCTTCCTTCCTTCCTTCCCTGGGATTGAGCCTAGAGGCATTCTACCTCCAAACTATACCCCCAGCTCTTTTTACTTTTTATTTTTGAAACAGGGTCTCACTAAGTTGCTGAGGGTCTTGCTAAGTTGCTAAGGCTAGCCTGCAACCTGTGATCCTCCTATCTCAGCCTCCCAAGTCCTGGGATGGCAGGTGTGCGCCTCTGCCTGGCTCTATAGTGTTCTCTGTATACCTTTTTTCTTTTCCAGGACAATCATCTCTTATGCCCACTGTGATTCAATGTGCAGTTCTCTTACCACCCAAACACTCTGCTTAGATATCTCCACATTCTTCTTAAAAAATATGGTAATCCCAGTACTTTGAGAGGCGGAGACCGGAGGATATGGGTTCGCAGCCAGCCTCAGCTCTCTCTCTCTCTCTCCCTGTCTCTTTCTCTCTCTCTCTCTCTCTCTCTCTCTCTACTTAGTGAGGCCCTCCGCAACTTTGTGAGACCCAGTTTCAAAATAAAGAATAAAAAATAGGGCCGGGGGTGTAGCGCGGAGGTAGAACGCCCCTGGGTTCAATCCCCGGTACCGCAAAAAAAAATATATATATATATATATGATGCTTCAAACTAGATGCAATCTTCCTGTGGTCTGGTTAGCATGATTATGTCCTTTGTTCTTAGGACTTCATGGCTATCAATTTATCCTAAGATTACATCAACTGCTTTCATAATAAATAACCTAAGTTTCCACTGGTTGTAAGTGATTAAAAATTCAATTCTAACTAGTTTAAGTAAAAGTGGGAATATAATAAATCACATAACCTCAAAGTTAGGGGTAGGCTTCAGGTATGGCTGGATCCAGGGGTTCAGGCAACATCTATTTGAGGGAGGTATCTAATAGGTATTTATTCAGCTTTCCCATATATTGGCACCATTCCCAGGTGACATAAATACCAGCCATTTCAAGCTTAAATCCTCAAAGTTCCAAGTGCATGGCAATAAAAGAGAGTAGGCCTCTGTATTAATTTTCTAGGGTTTCTATAACAGAGTACTACTAATCAAGTGGCCTAAACAATAGAACATGACTACCTCTCGATTCTGGAGACTAGCAGCCTGAGCTCAAGGTATCAGCGAGGCTGGTTCTTTCTGAGCACTGTAGCAAAGAGTGTGTTGCATCCTTCTCCCCTGGTGGCTGATGCTTAGCCAGCCAGCTTTGGATTTCTTGGCTTATAGAAATATCACTCCAATCTCTGCTCTCACCTGCACATAGCCTTCTCTGGGTGTGTGTGTGTGTGTGTGTGTGTGTGTGTCCAAATCCCCCCCTTTAATATATGTTTATTGGTGCATTGTAATTATACATGATAATGAGGTTCTGAGTGCTAGGAACACACATGCACACAGAACGTGGTGTGTTTCCCAGATTTCCCCTTTTCATAAGGACACCAGCATATTAGATTAGGCGTTCACCCTCCTCCAGTATGACCTCATCTTAACCAATCACGTCAGCAGCAACCCTTTTCCAAATAAGGTCACCTTCTGAGATATTGGGGGTTAGAACTTCAACATGTGAACAGCCCCTTCCCTAACCTCATGACTGAGAGCTCCCGGGCATCTCCTGGCTCTGGCGATCACACCCTCCCCCTGCGCTGGCTGCTGTGATGCCGAGTGTCCCCTGGATCCCCTGGTGGGATCCACACACCCCTAACTGAAGGGCGGCTGGTGAGGAAGGGGAGGGTCTCTGGGGGGAAAGGAGGCTCCATTAGGAGAAGAAGCTTGAGCCCTGGGAAGAGGAACCCCACGGGATGGGCTTGCCTCCATCCTTTTTAAACAAAATCCTTGGCTTGTTTGCCGCCGTGGATCAAAACAGAAAGTTGCGCTGCGGAGCCGCGTCTGGTTCTCGGCGGCGTCCTGGATGCCGCTTCAGCTCCTGGTAGCTTTGTGTCTTGCATTCATTTCTTTTCATATTGGAAGATTAAAACAATAGCTTCTGGTTATCATCCCACATATTATTGATTAAAATCCTTGCCCGAAGACCTTCCGTCTCACTTTTCAGTGTGGCGTGATTTACTTTTCTTTTTACTCCCTGTAACATGTGATTAATGCTGATCTCGGGAGTCCCGGTGAGATGAAGCCGGGTGTCAGGTACGATTTGTCAGCTTGGAAGTATAGATTATTTTATGTTTCTCGAACTTTGTGGCCAAGGGAACACAGCTCTTGATTGTTAAATCCATCCACACTTTCCCCTGGGCTATGAAATGCCAGAAACATTAAATAGCCCACTTAATACATAACCTCATTCTGTATGCTTGACTATTTTGTTTTTAATTTTTCTTCCCTTTCCCGACTGCTCACATGAAATGGGATCAAAGAAAAAAATTATCCTCACTGGATTTTGTTAAAATATTAATAGGTTAGGGTTGACTGGCTAAATTGAATATCTTTGCTGATCTCACTCGCATGTTGAACTTGTGCTTAGGAAAATATGTTTCCTAGGTGATAACCTTTTATGTACCAGACTGACTTCATTGAAATGCATAGAGATAAAAATATGTCACGCTCAGCGGCTCTGCTATTCTTGTGTGGCACTGTGATTATTCAGATGGTAATTGACCCCCACCTGTAGACAGCTCCGATTCTGTAGTCAATCATTTCATTTGATGTTAAAATATGTGAAAGTACAATTATATAATTTACATTACAAATCATGCTGAATGCCAGGGGCCTCTGAACCGCTGACAACTGCACAGGAACCGGGGGTTGCGGGGAGAGAACTGTGGTCAATAAATGAAGTGAATTACACCGGGTGAGGGGTTCAACTTTTCTTATTTGTGTCCACAACAAGAGCTTTTGTGCATGTGTCACTGAGTGAGCGCCTATGGCCTTCTCTTTGCACCGTAAATGGCAGCGTTTTAGTCGCCTTTTCTAAGGACGTCTCGTCCTCTCCTGGCAAAGAATTGCTCCTCACGGCCTCCCATTAGGTAAGGAAGTGGGGGCTTGTGGAGACCAGAAAGGGAAAGTGGAGCTTTAAAGGGTAGACGGTATCGGGTCTGGAAATCTGGAAGGTCATCGAGGCTTCTGGATGGGAACCCAGCCGAGGCACCAGGGACAGCCTTGTCAAACTGGCTCTCGCGTTTCCAAACTCTAGATCTGACCCGTCGACATTGGGACGTGTGTAATATGATTAGCAGTCAGAGCTATCATCTGTGTAGTTTCCAACGTGTGCCCAGCACTGGGTTAAATATTTTATATAACATTATCTAGCCAACACCCCCCAAACATCCACAGGAAGTGGGTGTGCTGCCGTTCATTCCTGTTCAGAGGAAGAGAAGGGGGCGCAGGGGTCACAGGGCCTACCCAAGGCTGTTTAGCAAGAGGGTGTAAAAGCAGGATGGTCACTTAAGTGCTTTGGTGGCAGGGTCTGGGCTGGTGGCCTCTCTGCTCTTCTGGATCAAGCCTCAGATGCTTACAGTAACCTCAGGGGACCAGGGGAGTGTGCAGGACATGGTCTCTGCTTCAGAGGGGCTCATGGGAAAGCACATGCATTGGGTTGGAGTGGGGATCCTTGGTGACGGTGACCCAAGTAGGGAACTCACCATCCAGAGGAAGGTGGAGCGTCTGCTGTTGTGATGAGGAGGGCGAATCCAGTCCTGTGCCAGCACTTGCTGATGAACGAGCCAGAGCTCTGGAGTTCAGGGACGGAGGGCAACTGCTTCTTCAGCAGATGCATGAAGCTTCCCGCTTGGGGGCCATCCACACCTATCCACGCTCTCGCTCTTTCTCCTACCTCTTTCCACAACGGCTGAGCGGAGCAGTCCACAGTCCACGGGGCCTCTGGCTTCCAGAGTGGGTGGATGCTGGTCTAGGCATATGAAAGAAAAAGCTCCGCTCCCCACGCAGGGATCTTGGGCGCAAGAGCTGGGGCGGTTCCTGACGTGGACACCTGATCCTTGAAATGTGCTGGGCACCCTGCCCTGTTGGCTAAGATGTGCTGCTCGGCTGGCAGTGCCCTCGCACGGGCCTGAGCTGGCTTCTGAGCAACATCGGCCTGGCAGTGTTTGTGAAGAGCACGTGAGGGACTGAGGCACCTGTAGCAGGTGCCCGAAGCAAACAGACCGCTGCAGAGCCCGCCCCCTCTCCTCTCCACCACTCAGCAGGTCTTAAGAGCATCTGGACAGGAACACTGGGCCCATGCTCTGTCCCGCGGCGCAGGCTGTGAGATCTAGTACCCTCGGCGTCTTCATTGGTCAGTGAAATGAACAGTAGCGCCTGCCTTAGATTCATTATAAGAACTAGAAGAACAAAGCACTTCCAACAGTGCCTGACAGAGTGACATCAGGTCAGTGCACATTTCTTACCTTTTTTCTTAAATAAGGATCATCTTTTTTTTAACCTGATTATATATATATGAGCAAATTCATTTGCAATAAACCTTAAGTTAAGCATATGGCTTCTAAATACTGTTTTAAATTCTGCTCATGGGTCTTCAGGGGGTTGGATATTCCACTGGAAACTCCAAAGAGTCCATTCAAATCCTTGGCTTCAAAGACCCCCACGAACTGTCCCCCACTCTCCTTTGTGGCACTCTCTCTCAGTGACAGCTCACCAGGTGCCTTATGCTCTGTTTATTCAGGAACTTAAAAAAAGTCAAAGCCAGGTGTGGTGGTGCACCCCATAGACCCAGTACTTTGGAAGCAGACAAGAGGATCGCAGGTTCACGGCCAGCCTCAGCAACTTAGCGAGGCCCTCGGCAACTTAGCAAGACCCTGTTTCAAATTAAAAAATAAAAAGGGCTGGGGTGTAGCTCAGAGGTAGAATACCTCTTGGTTCAATCCCTAGTAACACACACACACACACACACACACACACACACACACACACACACACACAGAGAGAGAGAGAGATT
>PVJS01040624.1:0-18344 GCA_004027185.1 Glis glis
GAGAGAGAGAGAGAGAGAGAGAGAGAGAGAGACAGGGAGAGAGAGAGCTGAGACTGGCCGCAAACCCAGATCCTCCGGTCTCTGCCTCCCAAAGTACTGGGATTACAAGCGTGCGCCACCACGCCGGGCCTGATTGTACCAATTTTGATATATATTGAAATATGTAGAAACATACATATGTGTCTGTAATGTACCTGCATATACACATTAGAATGTTTTCATGAAGAAATTAATATGATAGTTAAAGCTAAACGTCAAAGATATACTAATACATATAACTAAATCACTGTGTCTGATGTTAGTGAGCCAGGGCAGAGTGAGGCAGGGCAGAAGACCTGGGAACAGGAAGAATTAGTGCAGCCATCTGTACCCCCTTTCTGTGAGGCTGGGGGAGGTGAGCAGGAAGATGAGAGACTGATGGGCACCAGGGAATAAGGTCTCTGGCCAGCTCACGGATAATCATTCAAATTAAGGATCAAAATTGTGCAAAGGTCATTGGTTCCCCAAAAACCAATTCTGACCAATCATACAAAAAAGATAGAAAACCTGAGGAAGGTTTAAAGGCCCACTCCCCAAGGGCTTAAAGGTCACCCTCTTTCTAGGATCCCCCCTTTGGGGGGGGGGTGAAGCTGCTTTGTCCTCTATCTTTCCCTTCGCTTAGTTCTTGGACTTCATTCATTGAGATCCATTGGACAAGAACCCTAAAAAGAGAAGACACCCCTGTTTCATTAGTAGAGGAAAGGATATGTTTTCTGCAATAATTTTAGCAATACAATTTTATAATCATGAATTTACATGAAATTCATCATACACAACTATGCATAATCTTTACTCAGGCACATTAGCAACAAAATGACTTTTAACAAAAACTTTTCATGATATATGACTACGCATCCATTACCTTAACCTGTTTCAACCTATTTTACCCCAACCCGTTTTCTCTTACATAGAATATTTTTCAAGTATTTCTGTAGAGCACAATAAACTACAACAGCTTAATAGAATTTATGTGGCGGCGACTGTTTCTCTAAACATAGAATCATATCTATGGTCAAAGGTACTAGATAAATAAGCCTTCATACTTCAAAGGGAAGTAGATGATGTATCCAATATTAGAAGAAAGAAATTTAATAATGCCTAGAATGGATAAAATAATATTCTTTTTATGGTTTCAAGTGCACATGTACAAAAACAAGTAAATATTGTGAGTCAGTTTCCTTGGAAAATAGTTTTTAGTTTAATTCTAATATTTTTTTCATGGAGCTTGAAAAATGCAGCTCAGGCTTTGCATTAGATTATGGTTCCTGGGTACATTAACTTGCTTATTTATATCTCACATTTCTAACTGAATTTTTTTTCCACAATTTCCCTCATGATCCAATATAAACAAGTTCCTTTGGTGAGCTTACGCCCAGGGGATCTTGTTTCAGGAGAATAATAAAAGATTTGCCTTTTACTTTTTAATGGTCTAGAGGGATCTTAAAAACACAAAGAGATAATCATAGAATGACTACTTCAATTAAGCTATAGGAACCTACATTTCTATACCTCTGTGGAATTGCAAGAATATTTGTCTTCACAGTATTTTTCTCTTTTTGGGCCACAGATTTTTCAAAATCTGTACCAGTATTTCACAGAATGAAATATTAACTTTAATAAAAGCCATTGATCCAAGAAATAAACATTATAAAACAAAATAATTGATAAATAGCTTACCACAGTTTATAATGGGTGATATATCAGAGAACCAACATTTGCTCATTAAGCCAATTATCTATTCTATATATCTAATCTGTTATAATAACAGATAATTCCACATACACATGGAGTGCATTGATATTTTAAAATTATAACTCATAAGAATGAGAAGTACATTTAATGGGAATTTTAGTGGCAACAAGAATGCTTTCTTGTTTTTGTTAGAGGAATTATTTACATAAAGGGAGTACACAGAACAGATCCCTTGTGTAACTCTCAATTCAGTCAAGATATAGGACAAGCTCATCATTTCAAAGAGATCACTTGAGACCTTTTCTAAATAATTTTTCCCTCCCTTAATAGAGGACACCACTGTTCTGAGGGGAAACAGAGATGTAATAGAGATACAAATGACCAATAGATACATGAAAAAAATGTTCAACATCATCAACATCAGGGAGATGAAAATCAAAACTACACTGAGATTCCATCTAACCTCAATCTGAATGACAATCATCAAATCAAATAACAATAAATGTTGGTGAGGATATGGTGAAATAGGAACTCTTTTACACTGTTGGTGGGAGTGCAAACTAGTTCAGCCTCTATGGAGATCAGTGTGGAGATTTCTCAGAAAGCTGGGAATGGATCCACCATATGATCTGGCTATACAACTTCTGGGTATCTTTCCAAAGGGGCTGAAATCAGAGAACTAGAGTAATATATGCATACCCATGTTCATAGCAGCACAATTCACAATAGCCAAATTATGGAACCAACCTAGGTATCCATTAATAGATGAATGGATTACAAAATTATGGGAAATACAGACAATGGAATTCTACTCAGCAATAAAGAAAAACAAAACTATGTCTTTTGCAAGAAAATGGAAGGACCTGGAGAATATTATGTTAAGTGAAGTTAGCCAATCACAGAAAGTGAAGGGTCATATGTTTTCTCTAATATGTGCAAGTTAGGGAGTAGTTGGGATACAAGAGGGACTCCAGATAATGGAGGAGAAACCTCAGTGGCAGCAGAGAGGTGGTCTAAGGTAAGAGTGAGGTTCTTTAATGGAATCACTATCATTAACTATGTATATATATGTGTGTGTGTGTGTGTGTGTGTGTGTGTGTGTGTGTGTGTGTGTGAATATGCCAGCGTCAATCTCAGTACTCTGTATTGGGAAGGGGGGAAATGGGGAGGTGGGGGGCACCAAATGCTGAGTGCTTGTATGTCAATGTCAACATGATTTACATTATGATATAAGACTATAATGTACCAATAAAAGCACATTAAAAATAATATTAATTTTCCAACAGAAAGCCATTTATTTGTATAACTTTTGTGTGCAAATACCTTATTCTCTAGAACCCTGAACTGAAAATGAGTCTTTCTCTTTTCAGTTCATTGGGTTCAGGATCAAAGCCAATAAATTAGTTCCACTGTTTGTAGAATTTTAGCCAAAGACATTTCTAGAAAACATTTTCTGTAACAGAAGACACAGTAACAACTGTATAATTTTCATCAGAATGGCCTCTAAAAACATCTCTAAAGAGCGCAGGACTTCCTTAGAGACCACCTTTCAGTTATGTTCTCTTAAAAATTCAGTACATCATTCACTCTTTGGTGTACCTGTATGTCCTCTTATTATCACTGATCCTTTAAGAAAAGTAATAGAAGCAATTTGCACAGAGAATAATAATCTTCTCACATAAAGGACCCAAAAGGTCATAGAGGGAAATTAATATGAAAATTGAATTCGAGTATTTGAATTGATTTTATGTTTTAAATGTAAATTTTTAAATTGTAAACTGAACGGAGCAGATTATATCTTGCAAAAATAGGTATTGTGATTTGAATTGATAAATATAAGCCAATTTTCAAAATCATAAAATCTACAAACATGAAAAGATCAAACATAGTTATATATTTACAGCATTCAAAGTTACTGAAACTTAATTTGAAAATTAACCTTGTGGTTTCTTGCTCCTGTAGAGAGTCAAACTCTTCTAATTCCCTGTGAATTATAAGGAGAGTATATGGAGAAGAATCTTGATCAGAACTTACTGAATTTACAAGTTTGGTTACTGTTCTGAGGAAGTGCTAAGCTTTACATTTCATACCATGATGGATGAGGGCTATGTGAAAACTCCCCAGTGACATCTGATTTCACCTGGTCCTGCATGGTGCACAGTGGGACCAGGCTGACCAGCTCCTGTTCATTCCTCAGAAATGAGCTGAGCTGAGCAAGCACCTCTTCTAAAAAGTCTCTTCTTACCCTGTGACTCAGTCACCATTCTCACTGCTGTGATTGCACAACTTAGATGAAGAAAGATTTATTTGCTCACAGTTTTTTGGAGATTTCAGAGGCTCAGTCCATATGAGACAGTTCTGCAGAGCTCAGGGCATGGTGGCAGGAAGCAGAGAGAGGGAGAGAACAAGTGTGCTGCTCTCACATCCCAGAGCCCAGAAGCAAGAGAGAGTGAGCAGTGGCCTTATATAATCCCCAAGGCCACAACCCCAGGCTCCCCTCCTTAACAACCAAGTCCTGCTGCCGCCATTGCCACCCTCTTTCCATGAGGGCTGCGGGGACACTCTAAATAGAAATGATTACACCTAGATTTTCATGCCCTTCCTACAATCCTGTTCAGGCACCCAGTATTTGCTTCTTCATAGGAAATTTTAAAACAACTTTACTACAGAAATATGTGTATTTATTCATTGATAACTACAAATCATTCTTAACATTCTTATCTGGGGTCTTCCCCACCAATTCAGTACAAGTATTTTTCTTCTAAGGTAGGCATTGGCCTACATTTCACCAACTTCAAATAACGCTCTGTGTTAATATACTTTCTAGAACTCTTAGTTCAAAATCATATGACATAGTCAGTGCTCCTTACTATCTTGAAACACTTTTACTTGTAATTCCTTGGATGCTGACTATTCTAGATTGCTCCTGATCAGGCTGGATTCGCCTTCACTAAAGCCTCTCAGGGGTAGTCTTTGTTTCTCTTCTTTCCCTCATTATCTTCTCTTGGCTACCTAACCTATTTTCTTTGCATTTCATCTAACTTAAATATTGATACATGCATTTATGTCACAGGTGAAACTTTGTGGCTATGCTACAGGCATATTTATCTAACTTCTCTCCTCTCCATCCCCCTCTTAACCTCTTACACACAATTCTCCACAGTGGCACATGCTTAATAGATTATAAGGTATTCATCACCTTTTATAATTCTTATATCTTAAAACCTCCAAATCCTTCTCACTGCACCCTCAAAACCCAGTTTTCCTCTGTGAAACTGCTCTTACCCTTGCTTTCCTCTCTGAATTCATGCCCACCAGCATCTCCCTGCTTCATGGAGTCCACCCATGCCATTTTCCTTTTAGTTCTTTGAAGATAGCCAGTTCTTTTCTAAAGCAGAGTTTTCTTATCTCTTGTCCCCTCAGCCTCAAATTCTCCTTCCTTACTCCTCGTACAGCTTAACAGTCAATTTTATGGTAAGCTGTTTAACAGGCAATTTTGAACTTCTTTGCCTCTCTAAAGCTGATCTTCACAAGTTGTTTGCTACTTTTATATCACAGAGTTTCATTGTATAAATTTCATTTAATTCTTCAGATATGAATTCCTCGTTTGTACCAGTAGGCTTCAATCTAAGGTTTGAGATAAGAAACACTATATGTATATCTTTGTTCCCAAGTGCTTGTCTCAGTCCCCGATGTATAATAGGTACACAGTTTTGGTGAAAGGTGTACGTAATATGAGGGCAATAAATGAAAAGTATTGAAATTGAAGACTATATATAAAAGAAACTTCTTTTGCTGGGCAATACAATGGAGCCATGCTACTTTGTTTTTTTAATAATATTTCAACAGATGTCACCACTATAATAGCAGTGAATTACCTAGGAATTAAATATTTAAGAGAAGTACAAATACTATCATAAATCAGTTTATTGATTTATTCTACAATATGCATAGTCTATTCTGATATACTAGGAAGAGAACTGTAAACAGAACAAAGGCTGGTCATGGTGGCTCATTCCTATAAACCTACCTAATTGAGAGACTGAGGCAGGAGGAGCACAAATTTGAGGCCAATATGGGCAACTTAGTGAGACCCTATTTCAAAATGAAGAAAAAAAAAGGACTGGGAATGTAATTCAATGGTAGCTTGATTACCTAGCATGTACAAGCCCTGGGATTGATCCCCAGCAACAATAGCAACAACAAGAAAAGCACAACAAAAGCACTGCCCTTAGCTTAACCTGAAACACATGAAAGTACTTATTTAAATAGTGCATTATAATGCGGGTGTATACATTTTTCTATAAACCCATGGTGAACCAGATAGACTACAAATATTCTCAGAATCAGATAGACTATAAACATTTGAGAATAAATCAATAAGCTGAACAATTATTTTCCCAACGGACAATACTGAAGAGAGGTATTTACCCATGACTTCTGTCTCCATTGGTCAAGGGTGGTCCTTAAAGTGTTAGCTTTGCTTTACCTGCAGGTTGCCCTTACGGAATGGAAAAGAATAGCTGCAGAAGACCACACAGCAAGCAGTATCAGAGAAGGGGTGAGGCAGGACAACACAGACAACAGACAGAAAGGATAAGGTACTAGGTAGAGGCCAGAGAAAAGGCAAAGTCGAGCTTCGGCTGCTTGCCAAAGGCTGCCAGGAACTAGTTGCTAGAACACAGGTCAAAAAGAGGAATCCTGTACCCTCACATGTTAAGAGTTATTGTACAAGGTAAGACATTTTTTTTAAAGTGTCCTCTTTATATCTATACTTGCTGAGTGCCTGATTGAAATTACACAGATAAGACAACTTTGTGACTGAATTTTTCGCTTGCCACCACTTGCTGACACAGCCTCACATGTACACGTTCTGTCTTGTAAGCACACTTTGTCACAGCAATTCAGATTCAGATAGCAACTTGCTGGCAAGGTGAAACTCATGCTGTCTTTTCTCCAGCCCAGGATTAGCCTTGGCCTCAATGAGAGGTTTTGGCTGGGAAATACTGGTGTCCCTGAAGCGCACTTCCAGTGTTGACTGTATCTCTGTAGAGGATCTTTCTGCCTGGACATAAATAATCTCCTTTCTTTCTTCTAATGCATTTTCCTTTTAATTGTTTTGCAGAGATCATCAACATGTCTGTCAGTCAGTGTTTAAGAGATTGTTTGTCATGATCTCTAAAGGTATTACCATTTTCCCTTCTTCGTGCAGAAGGAAACGGATATTTTTTTTAATATGAAAAAGAGAACTGATTCATGTAGAAGGGTAATTCCTCTGAGAGCCAAAAGGACTAATCTTCCTTGCATGCTCATGACTCCTTATAACAAGGACTGAAACTGTTCTCTTTTTGAATGGATTTTTTTATTAAAATAGCCTATTCAGTTGGATGGCAATTTAGATGCCTGCAACTTTCTTGATTTTCAAGCTCATAGTGAACCTGATTTATCCTTTGAAATATTATTTTTGAATTGTATGTTTGAAAAGGAGAGAGAGAGAGAAAGAGAAGGACTACAGCCGAGATTTGCTAAAAGAAAAGTAAATTTATTTCCAGTATTTACAGATTGAAAGTAAAATGGAGCAGTAGGTGGTCTGATTATATATTTTTATTCTCAGAAACAACAATAGAATATCTAAATAAGGTAAGTTGCAACAGCTATGGAAAATACAATAGCAGTGGTGAAGAAAAAAACCCTGTCATTTGGATGTTATCTAGAAAGCATACCAAATCAGAGAACAGCTGTCAGAAGGTATCTTGCTTTAAGACTATTTGCGTTAAGACTATTTTACTTCTTAGAGAAATTCATAAAATTGGTTACATCCAGTGCTCTGAATGCTATACTTCTCATGTTGTTCAAGAAATGGTGCAAAAAAATAGCTAATACATTTTACACTTGACCAGCATTCAACTCTTGCCAAACTATGAGGTGTGCGATATTTATGACTTTTAATGCAATAGATTTTATGTAGTGTAATTTCAGTTACTTCTGGAACTTTTGCCATATTCAGCATAACGTGCTATTTTTTCATCCTTCTTTTTCTATTCCCCAGAAAGGATCAAAAGCACAACAAGTGTATTGAAAGAAGAGCATTGTGAATGTCTCACCTTAAACCCTCATGACTCCCACAGTGGATAACCTCCGATTTCACTTCACTGCCACGGTAGCAAAATTGAGTCTTTTTACATCCTTCAAAGAAATTCTAATGGCCCCCTTTTTAACTTTGATTCTTTGTGTTCCTACCCCGATTTTAGAGTCAAGGAAAAGTAAAAATCCTTTTATTTTTTGGAGACATACCATACTAGAGATTGTAATAAAATTTAAATTATAGTAAAGTTTATTCTTCAATTTTGATAAATAAAAGAATCTCATTTTTCTCTGGTAGAAATAAGCATGTTATACATACATTAGAATTTTTAAAAAATTGTATATCTTCCAGAGACTCCATATGTAAATTTAAAAAAAAATGAATATTGAGTAGATATAAGGGTAGAAAATTTTTTCTGAATATCGGGTTTACACAATAACCACAATTTATACAAGCATAAGATAGTCAAGCGAGAAATGACTTTACCTACTGTCTATCATAGTGTCATCTGTAACATCCTGTGACCCCTTCACCTTTCCCAATTTGATCACTTTTCTTTAGAATTAAGTACAGGTAACACTAACCTGAATTAGTTCACTGTCACCACAAAGAGAGAAACTGCCTAAACATCCCCAATGTAGTGCATACACGACAATTATTTGCTTCATTTTTGCTGTCAACCTAACTTGGGTGGATAATTAAGGACCCAAAGTAGATTTGGTTTTAGGTCTGAGTTTTATACACTTTTGCAAGTGTATGGTCAGGTAAAACTTGTCTGCTTCTTTTGACCTTGCATTTTCACATGTTTAGCATGGCATCAATAATAAAAACTAGACTTTTTTGTAGTTTTTTATACTGTGCCCAGCACTGTTATAAATAGATTAAATGTACAATTAATTACAGTAGATTAAGGATATCACTTTCAAGTCTTTGCTAATGCATTACTTCTCTCAATCCACTCATGAGAATAAAGAACTCTGCATACAAATGTGATTTTGTGCAGCTACCGCAATAGGTTTATGGTGAAATCTTTGACATCAATAAATCTGAGTTAGAATTTTGAATCCCCAAATTACTACTTGTATTTCCTTGAGCATACTACTCAAATTTTTTAGTCTGTACCTTTATTTATAAAATGCACATGTGGGACTACGCGTCTGACACTAACTTCATAGACATTACAGAATTAGATGCATGGGTCTAAGTATTCCATGTCTTTGATCTATAGCTTGCCACCTAGTAAGCAGCGAGGAACTGAGAGCTACTTATTTTCATTCATTGTTTCATTTGTCTATTCACTATTTTAAGGTGGTGTGGTTTTCACCTATAGGATGTTATCTTTTTACTAATCTCATACATTTTTAAATTTATGTATAATTTTTTGAAATATTCAAGCCGGGCATGGTGGCGCACGCTTGTAATCCCAGTACTTGGGAGGTTGAGACCCAAGGATCTGGGTTTGTGGACAGTCTTGTGAGGCCCTCCGCAACTTAGTGAGACCATGTTTCAAAATAAAGAATAAAAAATAGACTGTGTGGGGGTGTAGCTCGGAGGTAGAATGCCCCTGAGTTCAATCCCCAGTACCACACAAAGAAAGAAATATTCATAATTTAAGAGGAATATTTATGCATGTTTTCAAAATGGTTATGTCAAGGCATTGTTTAAATAAGCTGTTTGTTGCTTGTTCATAGGAATAATATCTATTGCTGCTCTTTTCTCCAGATTCCTATAATGGCATTCCCTTTGTAGAATTTATTACTTAATAACTGAATATATTTTTCAAGGAAGGATTTGTTCACTGATCATCTGTTTAAGGTCATTGCACTTCAGTTAACCTAACAGTCATGTGAATAACCAGGCATCTTATTTTTTCTGCTATTTTAACTAATGCAACTGTTTTGAAGTACATGTCGTTTTTATGCCAATAGACACCTGATTTCTAGAACTTGAGTTTTGAACATTCTATTTAAAATTAGAGTATTAAAATGATTTTGATATAAGTGTTATAGATACTTCTGCAGGAAGTCACTCAGATTCATGGGACTTTCTTAGGAGTCTCCAAGTTAAGCAACTGATTTAGAACTTCAAAATATTTTCACATATTGACAAGTGCAGTGTTGCATACCTGTCATCCTAGTGAACAGGGAGGCTGAGGCAGAATGATCAAAAGTTTTAGGCCATCCTGGGCAACTTAGCAAGACCGTGTCTCAAAAAAAGAGCTGGGCGTGTAGCCAAGTGTTAGAGTGTCCCTGGGTTCAATTCCCACTATCACACAATCTCACACACACACACACACACACACACACACACACACACACACACACCACATATTCCATGTATTTAAGTAATATCACATAATTTTACTTATTTTTAAAATTAAAAGTTAGTAATTTGAAAATAGCACAAATGTCTCCAATGGAATTGTTAATTTTATGTATTTTGGGAGGAGAATTAAAAAAAACTTTCTTCACTGAAAAGGAGAGCTAGAGGCACTGTGAAAACATAGCCTTATAATATCTTGGAGCTGAAAAGTTCTATTGGAATTTATTAAAACTACATCATAAATTGGGGGTGAGATTTTACGTAGGGGCAGTGGGGATATATATACTTAAGCATTAGATACACTTGTGAAAACATGGACTCTTATTAATGCTGTTTCTGCAACTTTATCATGAAAAATGATTTACATCATATTATTTTATATTTAATAGATACCACCTTTTTTGTAATTTAGATATTTTCAATTCTATGCTAAAAATCCAGCAAATAGTAAAAAGGAAATTTAAATCCATTGCTTTCCTAGCTGCATTTGATAAACTTTTAGTCCTCAATTAAACAGTAATTAAAATTCATAATGTACTCATAAAATCTGTAGAGAAAATTTTAAAATCCTCAAATTCTGTGTTTGAAATCTTCACAGATTTCATATATAGAATAATTAAAATATTGCTATCTCTTTAAAATATGCTCCAATGAAATTGTGTTCAATAAACAAAGAAAAAAGCATTCATCCTCCTCGCTTTGAGGAACGTAAAGTTGAAATAAACAATGTCCCAGAAAAACATGACTGTATTTTGAATGCAAAGAAAGCAAGATACCGAGAAAATGCTTATACTACAAGGTAGAAATAAGAATTATTTGAATTCTTACAAAAATATGATGAAAATACAGAAAAAAAGGGTGGTTTAATCTGGGCAAGAAAATTTGCACCTAATTGGACCTAAAGGATGGGAAAGACTTCAAGATCAATAATAGACACAAAATAAAAAGAAGAAAACCCTCAGGGTAGAATGGGTAAAGAAAGCAGGTTATGTAGCCAGGTGTGGTGATGCACGCTTGTAATCCCAGTACTTGGGAGGCTGAGACAGGAGGATTGCTGGTTCAAGACCAGCCTCAGCAACTTAGTGAGGCCCTCTGCACCTTAGTGAGATACTGTTTCAAAACAAAAAAAAAATTAAAAAATAAGTCTGGGGTGTAGCTCAGAGGTAGGAATGCCCCTGGGTTCAATCCCAGTGCCACCAAAAAGAGAAAAAAAAAGAAAAGAAAAGAAAGAAAGCAGATTATGTCAAAAACTTATTAAGCTGTATGGTTAATACAGCTCTTCTTAGATGTTCCAGCTGGGTTACATTTGTCTTTCAGACGATATGCTAGACAGAAAAACTAATGTTGTTTCTGTTGAAAAGTGATGTTGTTTGTATCATGCTTCATAAAATCAAATGGAACAAGATTGAATAAGCAGTGTAGATGTTAAGAGAGGTTGAAGAAAGGGAACAATGAGCTTACTGCTTAAAAGCAAGAGTGAGCTCCTTAGCAAACTAGTAAATTAGATATATAGAAGAAGGATGCATGGTATCAGTCTTTGGAAAAACAGGGTGGCAGTCAGCCTGCATCTTCTAGAAAGTGGCTTTTCAATTCAATTTGTTCTTGTGTTTGGTTTCTTCTAAAGGTAATTTGCATTTACAGCTGCTAAAGATACTTTAGTCCATAGTGACTACCATTTCAATGTCCCCACCTGAGATGACACTTCTCAGAAACATGGATTTCACCTCTAGGATTTACATTTTGGAGTCTCGTTTGTGCCCATCTGTCTCCATGGCATACTGCCTACTCAAGGATGGGTAGAACCCTTGGCAACATTTGCCACAGCCCGAGGTGCCAGGTAATAGTGAGTTTAAGAAAGGCATCTCGCAGAAATTTCCCTATGACATCTGCGAAATTGGAAGTGTTCAGGGAAGTCTATCTTTTCTGACAGCCTTGCTGCATTGGCTCCACATGTCTCTCTACATTTAGTGACACCTGCTCAGGCGGGTGTGCCAAAAGATAGAATATACAAAAAAAAAAAAAAAAGGAAGAAGAAGAAGAAGAAGCTAACTCTTTCAAATGTATGGTCCTCTTTACATACCCAAGTATTCTAATCAGCGATTTAGTCACTTGGTGAACCAAATAATTCACACAGATACTATCTTTTCAGTTTCATAGATATCATACATGTATTTGCATGAAAAATTCTCTTATGTTTCTTATACTATGTGAATTGTATATATTTTGTTTACACCATGAAGACATAAAGGACAAAATATTACTGAAATACAACTGTATTCTAAATTCCCATAAGATATTCTCATAGTAAATTAATAAAAGTGAATATTAAAAATAAATTGGATGTTTTAATCATGAAAAGTAAGTAGGTTACATAACTCCAGATACAGATTTTTTAAAATTTTTTTGATTGAGCTAATGTTTATCAGTATGGAGTTCCAATCATTAGATAAGTTTAATGTGGATACATATTAACAATAGAAGAGGATTAATAGCTGCTCCCATGGAGGGGAAAATAATATGTGCACACGTGTGAAAACACACACAACACACACCAAAACAAAACAAAGAACCCAACTAGCGGCTAAGACATGTTTTGAATACAGGTGGAATAACTACTTCTCACAAGCCCCCTACTCACTGAATCTAGTAATCTACAATATACATAATCTGTAATCATGGAAGAAAGACAACCAACTATCAACTCCTCAAGAGAAAACAGAGTTAAGAACTCAGAAAGGAGTAGATTCTTAGTTATGTCTACTCTGGAGTTTCAATTAAAAATAAAAATGGGCCGGGCGTGGTGGCGCATGCTTGTAATCCCAGTACTTGGGAGGCAGAGACCAGAGGATCTGCGTTCGTGGCCAGCCTCAGCTACTTAGGCCCTCTGCAACTTAAGAGAGACCCAGTTTCAAAATAAAGTATAAAAAAAATAGGGCTGGGGGTATAGCTCAGAGGTAAAACACCCCTGGGTTCAATCCCCAGTACTGCAATAAATAAATAAATAAATAAATATAAAAAATAAAAATGGTTATTTAATGACTGATGCTGAATTCAAAATGAAGTTATGTAGATGTCAACACCACAGTTGGGATTGCACTATCGGTGCCCAGTCAATTAAACACAAAAATGAATTTTTTGAAAATTTTAGATGTAGAAACAAGCCCCAACCAAATGAGAATAAGCAGAGATTGCTTATCCAGAATTTACTGTACCAAAGGAGTCACCCACCATCACTTGCACTCAGCAGAGACTCAAAGGCAAGTAGGGAATGAGACATCTTGAGTAAAGAAAAAAAATGAAGGCTTTAGGAGAGCTCTGAATGAAGGCTGCTGGCATGGAGAAGTGGAGGTAGGCCAACAAGAATAGAGCTTCTTATTGGTGTTTAAGAGCATACCTGGCTTTTTTGATTGGTCCTGAACTAGATGAGAGGTTAAGAAAGAGAGACAAAAACTAGGAAAGCTGACCGTTTTTAACAAAATTCTGAATGTTCTAAGCCAAGTACTACAGAGATGGTTTGGATTCTCCAGTTCTATTCAGAGTAACCTGACCCTTAGCCATTATGTTGTTAAAAAGTGAAGGAGGTCCAGGTGTGGACTGGGTGATTGCATTGGGCTCTTACAGAACTGACTAAAAACCAAAATAGAGTGAGCCATGGTAAAACTGCACGTCATCTTAGGGAAACTAAGCTGTTATTGGACCTTCTGGGAAATGAGATTGGGAAGTGGTCAAATTTCTCCATCAGGCCATTTGGCAATGACAATGATATTCTCTCTACTTTAACCTTTATATTATTACCAAAAATAACTAAAACTAATTTGATGTTAACTCATCAGTTATTGTTCTAGTTTGTCTCCCTGTCCCTGTGTGAAAGTAACTTTAAAAGGATTGGTCCACTTTGTGTTCTTGGTCTCTGTGTTTGTCCAGCCTTCCTCTGCCTACAAAACCAATCTCTTCTGCTCAGGGCATCTAAATTCTTTTCTATTTCACAAAAAAATGAGTCTAGAATTCAAAAAATATAGCCAGTAAAGGTCTTTAAACTAAAAGTGTTGTATTTTCTGTCCTTTGACAGTATATTTAGTCCTTCATAGGGAAATGTTATAAATGACATGAGTAAGTAACCATATTAATTGTGTTTTTAGTTTATTGGGTAAATTCTTCTTCTTAGATCAGAATATTTGCCTATTGTAAGAAATTAAAACAAAATTTAAAGGCAGTCTAGTAATCTCCAGTACCAAAAAAGAAAGAGTTAAAGGCTAAAATATCATTTTCTCCCACTATATCTGTACGTAGCACATATTTTTTAGAAAAGGAGCTCCATTAAAGCCAAAGAGGAACTAAACTCCCAATGCACACCTGGGCGTGGCTCACCTCACTCCAACATGATGTGCGGTGCACAAGTGTAACTCTCACTGCACACACAGGCCCGGCACAGCACACCCAGGGTATCAGGAGCAACACAGGCACCAGGCACAAGATGTAATGCCCAAGACCTAACAGGTAATGTGCAGGTGCAAGGCCTGCTGACCAGGAGTGTCTTGACAACTGAATGGAGTCCCTAGCAACCTGGGGACTATCATGGTCAACACCTGAGACTGGTTCACAGCTTCTTCAAGCCTTGCCACAATGCCATGACGACCGCCAACAATGAGGCTGAACGCTGACCTGTCAAGCTATGCTGGTAGCCATCAGACAGATCCTCACCTTTCATTCTGGTTGAGCGCTGGTTAAGGTCAGGCCTGAAGACCAGGACCATTCTCACACCTGATCTACATCCCACATTCTGAAACAAGCAGCTGAGCTCCATGGTAAATGAACTGCCCAACCTGCTTTCCAGGTTGAGCTAATAGAACTAATCTCTCTCTCTTTCTCTGCCCTAAAATAGCAAAAGTTGGGTAAAGTTTGTGTGGAGTGTTAATGAAAAAAGAACCTGTCTTGGTCACAATTGTAATTCTTGAAATGACTGAGACTGTGTTTGGTTGTTTCCAATGATCTAAGTCTGTTCAGAACAATATCCTTATGCTGGGAGATTTGATCATAGTGCTCCCTAATAAAATATTTCCATCACTGGCATACTCTTGCTTTTGTCTTTGAGTTTATATTACTTTACCAAAAGGCACTGTGAAAAAACTCATTGAAACTTTAAGAAAAATTAAATAAATAAGCAGATCCCAGTTTTTATTTTTTCTTTTTCCTATTAAATAAAATGATGCTAGAAATATTTCTTTAATTGTCACTGAAAAGCCCATGGTTGCTTCAAGTTTACTCACAATGCCTAAGTTGTATTCATTTAAAAATACATTTAGCCAAAAACAATCTTCTCCTTTGGCCCGTAGGGGACACACATCCTCTGACACAGAACCAGATGAAAGATGATGGATTTCATAACTTGAAAGATATATGACATCTTTCTTTTTCAAATAAAGTGATAGATAACCTCCATTCCACATTACATGTTTCTGGTTCCTCTTTCACTTTTGGGGGGGTACTTTTCTAAAGACAGAAGAGATAATGATTTATTTATATTCAGTAATATATATATTATATGCACACCTGCAATAACTTGAATAATTAATCATATTAAGATTTGTTTTTACATTCTTGCTATTCAGTATAACTATTAATTTCTTTCTTTTTTAGGGGATACTGAGAATTGAATGCAGGGGCATTTTTCCTCCAAGTTACACCCCTGCCCTAAATTTTTGTTTTGTTTTTGAGGCAGGGCAGAGGACCTGGGAACAGGAAGGGTTAGAAGAGGCCATCTGTATAAAGAACAAAAAATAAATAAAAGGAAGGAAAGGTTAATAAGATATGAGTAACAGTGACCAGGGAAGGACTATGAAAATCAAAACAAAACTTCAGCCCCTTCCATGGGCTGTATTCTGAGGACAACCTGTGTAAACAAGGATGGGGTGAGATGAGCAGACAAGAAGCACCAGGAGATTAGAACTCACCAGCCCATGAGATAATGATTCAAATTAGGGATTGAGACTGTTTGAAACTCATCAAAAGACATTGTGCCCCCAAGACCCAATTCTGACCAATCACAAAAGAGAAGAAAGGGGACCACAAGAAAGAATAAAAGCTCATCTCCCAAGAACTTCAATGGTTACTTCCTTTCAAGAGCCCCTCCCCTATGCAGGAGTTATTTTGTCTATTTTCTATCTTTCCTTGGCTTACAAATAAACTTTCATATTTCTGCATCTTTCATTGGTCCTTGGACTTTGTGGAAATCCACTGGACAAGAGGAGAAACTATGCATCTTTCTGAAAAAGGCTTTCGCTAGGTTGCTGAGAGTCTCACTGTGTTGCTGAGGCTGTCCTCAAATCTGTGATCCTCCTGTCTCAGCTTCCCAAGTACTGGGGTTACAGGCATGTTCCCCCACATCTGGCTATATTTTTTTCTTTTTTTTTGTATATTCAAAATATGCTTTAGTGAATAGGCAACACAAATTTTGACTTATCATCTATTTTGTGATGCTTCCAGGTTGTGGGCAAGAGAGTATCAATGAACTGATCCTATGTGCAATAAATGTTAACTGTCATGTAGATTCTTCACCTCAAAAAATGTGATTTGTACATTTCATTCAAACACACTCTTGTCACATTATCTAGTCTCATCACTAGTCTCCTTTTCTTTGGTTACATGCTGTAACCTTAGTTAACAGCAATACAAAATGGTTGAGGTCTGCACTTTGAATGAAATATTTTGGCATAAATCAGCTTTGCTTCAAGGGAAACAAAATTTTTCTCATGAAATATAAATGATTTTGATTTATAACCAAATGCCTGCTCAATGATACTTTCAACTTATTTCTTCAGTTTAGTTCAGTTTATTTCTTCTGAACCATCTCCCCACGGACCAGGCTATAGAACAAAGTACTCAAAACCCCTAACAGTCTTGTCATAAAGCACTTAAGGTAAATTTCTTAGGCTCTACTTCAAATTCATTTTACATATCTCTCTTTTAAAGAGAATGAGAACCAAAAGTCCTGAAAATATCTGGACAGATGTAAACATATCAGAATTCTGACTTATTTATATGCATGTATTAAAAGCTATTTTTACTGGGCATTGTGGCTCACATCTGTACTTGGGAGGCTGAGACAGGAGGATCTCAGGTTCGAGGCCAGCCTCAGCAACTTAGTGAGACCCTCAGCAACTTAGTGAAATCCTGTTTCAAAATGAAAAAGTAAAAAATGCTGGGGGTATAGTTCATAGGTAGGGGTATAGCTCATAGGAAGAATACCCTGGATTCAATCCCCAATACAAAAATACATATACATATATAATATGTGTGTATGTGTGTATATATACATATGTATATATATACATACATACATACATACATACATACACACATATGTAGTATCCACCACCTGCAATAATGTTTGTTTGTTCTCAAGGTTGAAAACAAACGGTATGTTTTATCTTTGTTTAATGTTACAAAGTTGGCCCTAGAAAACTGCTGGCATCTAATCAGGACTCAAAATTTTCCATTCTCTAATGTTGGTGCTGGAGAAAGAGCATGTTAACTGTCTAATCAAAACCTATTTATATTATGCACAAAAGCACTCTTATTTCAGTTGTTTGTAACTGAGTTTTAGACTCCTCCCCATTTTAAACTTGGTGGGCAGGGGCCTACAAGAACCACAGAATTCTCAGAGATTATATTCTGCTAGTAATCCTAATATTTCTTCACAACGATGTATATTAGCAGGGTAATGCAAATAAAAAGAACCAGAGGATATGTAGATATAGATGATATAGATATAGATAAGATAGATATAGATATATAGATGGTATAGATATAGTACAGAAGATTATTATGGGAATTGTTTGGCATTGTTACAGAAGACATAAAGTCCCATAATTTGCTCTTTGCAAACTGGAGGCCCAGGAAAGCTAGTGATGTAATTCAGTCCGAGTCTGAAGGCCTGAGAAGCATGGGGAGCGAATACTGTGACTCCCACCTGCGACGGACCAGCTCTGCCGGAGAGCAGAGACCGATGGGACAGGGGTCTCGGGAAGGTGGGCAAGGAGTCGGCGATGAGTGACAAACAGACACAACTCAAGGAGGTTGCATCTGAGTGTATTTTGCAAAGTTTTAGGCAAGGATTTTATACACAATGATTAAGGAAACAAAATACATCATCAGCTGATTGTTCATGCTTGTGGTTTATACAATCTTAATGTTTTTTAAGAAATAA
>PVJS01040625.1:0-18344 GCA_004027185.1 Glis glis
TGTGTGTGTGTATGTGTGTGTGTGTGTCACTGGGGATTGAACCCAGAGGCATTCTACCTTCAAGCTACACCCCCAGCCCGATTTTATTTCTTACTGGGAAACAGGGTTTCGCTAGGTTGCTGAGGCTGTCCTCAAACCTACAATCCTCTTGTCTCAGCCTCCCAAGTACTGGGATTACAGGCGAGTGCCACCATGCCCAGCTTGAGACAGGGTCTTGCTCAGTTGCTGAGGCTGGCCTCAAACTTGTGTTCCTCTTGCCTCAGCCTCCCAAGCTGCTGGGATTACAGGTATGTGCTACTGAACCTGGCTAGAGCATGAAAATCTAATAACCAATGGTAATAGAAAATTGGCCTACACAAAGAACTGAACCTTCTTTTCCATGAGCTGCCCAGGGGGTAGAAATGAAAAGACCAGAGGGGGGAAATTTAGAGGGGCAGTGGAAGGAGAGAATATACAGTCAAGTGGAAACCGTGGTCTTCAGGAAAGCTCCAGAGAAGAGGGCAGGCTGGTCCGAAGGTAGTGAGTTATCACAATTGATTGTTCACAGTCAGTTACAGAGAAGAGGGCAGGCAGGCAACAGCAGAGTTCTCTGGAATACCAACTTGCCCTTTGCTTTGGAGAAGTGGCACAACATATCTCTTCTTCAGAAATGGCACAGCATGTCCCTTCTCCTCCTCCTCCTCTTCCTCCTCCTCCTCTTCCTCCTCCTCCTTCTCCTCCTCCTCCTCCTCCTCCTCCTCCTCCTCCTCCTTCTTCTTTTCTGTCTAAAATGCATACCTCCTCTAACTGGTAAATTTCTACATATGTATTTTAGTTTTTTGCAGTGCTGGGAATCAAATCTTGGACCTCACACTTGCTAAGCAAGTGCTCTACCACTGAGCTACATTCCCAGCCCCCAAATGGTGAGTTTCTAGGCTCCTTCAAGATGTAGTTCGATTACACCTATTGCTGATGCCTTCCCTAACAAGCTTCCTTGAGCAGAGTTCATGCGTCCATCCTCTGGGCCCTCATCGGACTTTGCTCACGCTTCTAAGTGTACCATGATATGACACTTGGATTACTTTACAAGTCTGTCCTCTTGTTCCTCAGAGATCAGGAACTGTCTGACCTTTGAATCCTTGGTGACTCATACAATATCTGGCATACAATAGGTGACTAATAACTGTGTGAGGGAAGAGCCGGGAGCAGTGGCACACGCCTGTAATTCCAGTAGTTGGAAGGCTGAGATAGGAACACCCCAGGTTCAAGGCCAGCCTTGACAACTTAGTGAGACCTTGTTTCAAAAGTAAAAAATAAAATAAGGCTGGGAGTATATCTCGGAGGTAGAACACCCCTGGGTTCAATTCCAGGTACCACACACACAAAATAAGGGTGCGAGGGAGAAAGGAGAAAAGAGGCAAAAAGTAAAACCAAAACAAAAAGCCTGCAAGGAAGACAGGATGGAGGAAGGAAGAGAGAAAGCTTCTGATTCAATCTTCTCTGGCCATGGAAAAGGGAGATGGATTAAAAACAAAACCCTCTGGGGCTCCTCTGAGACTTCTCGCCTTTCACTCTTTCATCAGACACTTCCTCTCGCGCCTTGGGACCTCACACCACAGCCGTCCTGTTAGCACTCCTAACCCCCAGTCCACCCCAAGGGAAGGAAAGAGGCTGGACAGGACTCCGACTTCTCTCATCCCATCCCCTCAAACCTCGTACCATCCCTTTTCCACTGTGGCCACAGTCTTCCCCCAGAACACGGGGCACTCCACCTCCCCTCCCTGGGAGCTCGGCAGCCCCTCGGGCCCTGCGCTGTGCAGCGCCTTCTGCATCACTTGCAAACCAAAAGGCTCTCACGGAAAGCCAGTATCTGGGCTGGGGAACGCCAGACTGGGCTACAGAATTACCTGAGAAAGAATATTGTCCACAGGGTTTAGGCCTCCCAGGATGGGAGAGCAGAAGGGAACGAGTGCTAGGAAAGGGAAGGTCTGGCAATTCCTCCCGCACTCCTGGAACTCACGGTCGCCTTTCCACATGAGGGTCACTTCTCTAACTGCGCTTCATGGCCCCTGAGCTTTGATGACTGGAACTGATTCTTCTTTCCTTTTCTTTTACAATGCTTGGCACATGCTAGGCAAGTGCTCTACCACTAAGCGTCAACCTCGGACCTTTTTTTAAATTTTATTTTGATATTTTGAGACAGGATTTTTCTAAGTGGCCCAGCCTGGCCTTAAACCTGCGATCTTCCTATCTCAGCTTCCTGAGTCACTGGGATTACAGGTGTGTGCCACTATGACTGGAGTAGAGCTTCTTCTTCTTGTTCTTCTTCTTCTTTTTTTGGTGCTGGGGATGGAACCCAGGGCTTTGTGCATGCTAGGCAGGGGTGCTGTACCGCTGAGCTTACATCACCAGCCCCTATTGGAGCTTTTTTTTTTTTGTAATGGGAATTGAATCCAGGGGCATTCTATCTCTGAGCTACACCTTCAGTCCTTTTTACATTTTATTTTGAAACATGGTCTTGCTAAGTTGCTGAGGGGCTTACTAAATTGCTGAAGCTGGCCTTGAACCTCTGATTCTCCTATCTCAGCCTCCCAAGTACTGGGATTACAGGTGTGCACCTGGCTTAGAGCACATTGACTCCTCCCAACCAGATGCACTTCCCCCTCTAAGAATCCCTAAGCTTTGTGGAGTTGCCTCTCTTACTCAAGCATTCAGTTTCCTGGCCCTCCCCAACACCCTTTCCCCAGGAGTTCTGCACCCACCTTTTCCTCAGTGGAGATCACATATACAAAAGCAGTTTATGAGCTGCAAAGCACTGTGTGAGAATAAAATGCTATTGAGAATAAAGCCCTCTCTTTCCTCATCGTCTGTGTCCTTTCCTCGTGATATTTCTTATCCCTTCCTCCCCCCATACACTCTGCTCCCCCTTCACCCAGCAGGCTTGGTTTGGTGCAGGGTGGGAGCCATGGCTATGTGCTGCACGGTGGGGAGTGTCAGGATGCAGGCAGGCATCTCAGCCCGAGGCCTTGGCAGAGTTCCCAAGCAGAGCCATCGACCCAGGCCAGGACAGTAGGCATGGATCAGGTGGGAGAGGGCATAAGTACGGTGGCTATAGCCCCCCAGCACCAGTATCTCCCCCTGCAGCACACCACCTGCAGCTCCCACATGGGGGGAGGGCAGGGGTGCCAGGCGAGTCCAGCTATCAGTCCTTGGCTCATAGGTCTCAAAGCTCAGCAGGTCCCCGGTCTCACCCAGCCCACCTGCCACATACAATCGCCCGCCCAGAGCAGCCATGACATGGCCAGCTCGGGGTACTCCCATTGGGCTCAAAAGTGTCCCTGGCTTCTCAAGCTTGGGGTCATAGTGCAGCAATGAGGCCAGGAACTGGCCGGTCCCATTACAGCCACCGCTCACGTACAATCGGCCCTCCAAGATGGCGGCTGCATGGGCAAAGCGTGCTGCTGGAAGCTCAGGTGCTGGCCTAAGGGAGAACAGGGCACACGGTCAGGCAACTAGCATCTCCAGCGCGGCTTCGCTTCCAAGTCATATTTCTCCCTGCTACCCCTCGCCTGCTCACCTCCAGACATTGAGCTCGGGGTTATAGGTCTCCACAGAGTTCAGGGCAACACCATTGCATCGGCCACCCAGGGCATAGAGTTGTCCGTCCAATGCCACCAGGGGGAAAAAGCTCCGAGCCTGGCACAAAGGTGCCACCTCTTCCCAATCCTCTCGACTGGGGTCCCACCTGGACATAGTGGGACAAGAGATGGGAGCCCGTGGTTGGCTGGGTCAGCAATTCCTCTCACCTGCCCACCTTGGGGCCTGCCACACCCTGCCCACTCTTCGAGGACCATACCTGAGAGTTGAAGCCAGAATGTTGGAGGGGCTGTAGAAATCCTGTCCCCCACACACATAGAGTTCATTTCCAGCCAGGCTCGCAGCCCCATGCCGGAAGCGCCCTGGGCCAGGCAAGGTAGGCAGCCGCCCCCACTCCACAGTCCGTACCAGTCCCATGCCACAGCGGAAGGCCCGGGCCCACCACACTTTTCGAGATGGTTTTCTTTGGGCCAAGTCAGGTGTGAGCTCATCCCCGCCAATCACCACCAGTGCCCGGTCAGGCTTCCTCCACCTTTCTTGACCTGGAACCTCAGCCTCCACCATCAGCTGGTGTAGCAGGTCTGGGGGCAGGGGTGGAGGGAGCCCAGCAGCCCGCACCTTCCGCAGCTCCCTGGTGGACATGCGGCCGAAGCGGACACATTGCAGCAGGGCCTTGGCCTCTGACTCCGGGGTCTCGGGGTTGGCATCTAGCCAACACCGCGCAGCCTCAAAGGCCTCGAACTCCTCCTGCACATGCAGCTCGTCGTTGTCCAGGAGCTCGGCCAGGCAGGCAGCTGGTAAAGAAGGGAAAGTGGGGCACAGGGCCACAGTGGGCAGGTGGCTGAGGAGGTAGTGACGAGCTTTGCTCCAGAGCCTCTCCAACCCGGGGGCTTCAGCCATGGGGAACAGGGCCAGGCAACGTGCGGGGCTGAGGCCTCGAGCCAAGGCTCTCTGACACAAATCCAGGCAGGAAGAACTTTGGTACTGCAGGGCAGCCTGGGCAGCTCTCAGCAGTCCTGGCCACCTTGCCCGCACAACCCCGGAGTAGGCAAAAGAGACGAGGAATTGCAGGTCCTGGGGAGAGATGGTACGCAGAGACACTCGTGTTCCTTGGGATTCCCTCATCCCACTCAGGAGCATGGCCCCAAAGAACTCACTGCCACAGGCCAGGGCAGCTCGGTGCACTGTAGAAGAGGAGGAGCAGAGGAGGACTCAGTGTGCTGCAGGACGACCAGGCACAATCCTGATGTGGCAACCCCAACATTGGACCAACCACCCAAGGCCGTGGGTCAGATCATGGAGCATTGGAATACCACGGAGTACTTGTTAAAATGCAGCTTTTGGGGCTCACCTCTACCCCAGGGTTTCTGATTTAGTAGATTTGGGCAGAGACCCATGGAATTTGTACTTTAACATCTTCAAGCACCCTGAATGATTCTCATGTTAGTGGCATGAAGTTGCTTTGGAGTTTTGGTTCCAGGTTAGTTAGAAAACCCTTTTGTGTGTGTGTGTTACTGGGAATTGAACGCAAGGCCTCAGACATGCTAGGTGAGCACTCTACCACTGAACCACATTCCCAACCCCTGGGAGAAGCCTTGGTGGAACAAGTTGTGAAGATGCTATAATGGCATTTGCTAAAAGTATGGACAAAATAAACTGAATAGAACATTGTGCAACTTATATAGGTCTGTCTCTATTGTTTCTGGAATAAGGTTCTTTCCTTTACAATTGCAAGAGCCACAGCTGTCAGCCCTTCTGTTAGATTTTGCTGGAAAAGTGTTACAACTCAAGAATGGCGGTAACCCTAACCTCATCTGATTGTTGTTGCCCCCCCTTCCTTCCTTCTTTCCTCTTTTTTTTTTTTTTTTTTTTTTTGCGGTACTGGGGATTGAACCCAGGGGCGTTCTACCTCCAAGTTACACCCCTGGCCCTATTTTTTATACTTTATTTTTGAAACCGGGTCTCACGAAGTTGTGGAGGGCCTAAGTATCTGAGGCTGGCGGAGAACCCGGATCCTCCAGTCTCCACCTCCCAAGTACTGGGATTACAAGCATGCGCCACCACTCCCGGCTTCTTTTTTCCTTCTCTCTTTCTTTCCTCCTTCCTTCCTTCCCTTCCTTTCTTCTTTCTTTTCTTTTCTTTCTTTCACTGGAGGTTGAACCCAGAGGCACTCTACATCTGAGCTATACCCCCAGCCCTATTTTATTTTTTTTTTTAACCAGGGTCTCTCTAAGTTGCTGAGGCTGGCCTCGAAATTGTGATCATCCTATCTTAGCCTCCCAACTCCTGGGATTACAGGTTTGTGCAACCACACCCAGCTGTAACTAAAATTGTATGTGCCACATTACAACTCCATTTTCCAAATGTTATGTGTCTTGGTATAACTACATAGGAGGCAATGCGTGGCCTAGCAGAAGCAGACTGGATGGTGAGCATGAGATGTACTCTGGTTCTAGTTAGTTAACACCTCTCAGTTTAATGTTCCTCGTCTGCACCTGGGGACAATGGTATGTATCTCACCAGCTTTCAATGAGAATTAAAAGAGATGGTGTGTGTAAAATTCCTGGTACCCTAAATCTCACTAAATATTAGTAAAATCTGAATAATACTCAATTTATGCAACCCTACTTAGCTTTCCTGGTGAGAAGCAGAGTTAAGTGCGATGATCTGGTAACCTTACGGTTCTGGGTGAACAGTACCAGACCTTGCTCATTAGCTGCAGAACCCACAAGTCTGCCCTAGTGTCAAGCACTTAGTGAGGAATGGCTTTGAGTTTTCCACCGGGTCCCTCTGCCTTTTCCTGTATACTGAATAGAAGATGCCAAGAAGAGCCTTTGGTTAATGTGTTTTGAGTCAACCGCTTTCTGCTTGTTCTACTGCCATGGATTGTACCCTTAGCTCCAGCCAGTTGGCTGGGAATTCCTTGTGACTGGGCAGGAAAAAGCCCAGAGTCTGAAGGGTCAGTTCAGACCTGCCAGTGCGCCTAGGAAACAACAACTCTACTGCGCAGGCGCGCTCTCGGCGCTGGCCAGGCGCCAAAACTCATCCCAGGGAAATTCCGACTGCAGCAAGGACCAAAGCCGCTGTGGTGGAGATCGAACCACCTGCTGCGTGCACACAGCATTCCGGTAGCATGCACCTGCCGTCATGCAGTGCCCACAGGCCCTCACCCCGCAGCCGGTAGCCGTCGGCCTCCAGCTCCAGGTCGCACCCGACGCCCTCTCGGTACAGAAGCTCGATGGCGCGCAGGTTCTCCCTAAGCTCCTCTGCCTGGCTGAGCTGCTTTTTATCTTCCCCGGCGTGTCCCGGCCCCTCGCATCCGCGCTGCGCTGCGGCCTTTACCCGGGGCGCCCCCAGGGCCTCGGCCGCAGCCAGCACGTCCCCCCGCGAGGCGGGACCCAGCACCCCCTCATAGGCGAAGGTCAGCACGGCCTCCCAGCCCCCCGGGGCCACATCGAGGCTGAAGCGGGGCCGCGGATCCCCGCCGCCCAGCAGCCTGCTTCGAAAGAGGCTGCTGACTGCAGCCAGGATCACCCGATGCACCCCGTACACCCGCCCCCCGACTGACACCTCTTCATCGAGCAAGAGCTTCTGCTCCCGCAGCCGCTGGGCTTCCGAGAAGAACTGGCTGGGATGCTGCTCGCTGCGCAGCCCCTCGGGCTCCGATGCCTCGCCACCGTCCTCGTCCTCGTCCTCCTCCTCTTCCTCTAGGGACAAAGCTGGAGAGGGAAGGTTTCCCGGGACCGGGGGTCTGAGGCCAGGCTCTTCCCGAGGAAAGGAAAGTAAACCGGGATTCTCGTCTGGGGAGGGAGGCCAGGTGGGAGCTCTTTGCGCAGGCAAAGCGAATCCAAGGCCGTCCTTCTGAACTGGAAGGGAGACACGGTCCCGGTCCGAGGGATGATGGGCACCGTCCAAGACGCTCATGGCCCAGGTCTGCTGGATCGCTGCAGGTGAGCAGGCCAGAGAGAAGGCCATCTTAGCGTACAGAGAAGCCAGAGGAACCATGTCCCCAGCTCAAAGAACTGTCAGTCTCTCCCCTGTTCCAGCCTCCCGGGTGCCTGGAGTAGTGAGCTAAACAATGCCACGACTCCGCCCCTGGGGTGCACCCTTACAACAAAGCATGCAAGAAACATGCGTGGAGAGCCACTACCCCGACCAAAACCCTCCCATCTTGCTCCCAGCCTTTTAGTCCCCCTCAGGCGACACCAGCCCTCTGCTTGCCCTCTCACCGAGCACCCTGCTGCTTCCGACTGCGGTGAGCAGAAGGAACGCACCCCTATTCCACCTGGCTAATTATAGCCGGCTCAGGAGGGCTAGCTAAGGGCTGGGCTCCCAGTGCCCAGAACTGACACCCAATCCCCTGGGCCCGTCCTGAGATGACTCCCCCACCCTTCCACCTGTAGGTCACTAGGGGGTGCTGAGTGAGGGGAATTCGGAAGCCAAGGAGCAAGCAGTCAACAGGTAGAGTGAGCCAGGCCAGCAGGGCCTGTGTTCACCCAGTGGTGGTGTGGGTTGGGGTGGGGGTGACGGATCTGGACAACACTGAGCTGGAGAAGAGTGAAGCATGTGTTTTGAGTCAGTCGTGGGCTTTTTTTATTTATATATATGTATATTTTATTGGTGCATTGTAGTTAGACATTTCGATAAGTGTCAGGGTATCAGAAGCATGCATGCACACATTGCTCATTTAGCCCTCCCTCAAATCCCACCCTATTCCCTCCCCCTTCCCTCCTTTCCGTGCTCAGCATAGTGATTGACTCTGATAAGTTTGTATAACTGCTGATTTTTCTGTGCATGATAAAGCTGGGACCTTAGAGCGAACAGTACTGATGTGAAGTACAAATAGCCCAGCTCTGCCCATGGAGGGCAGAGGAGAGGGGATTAATGAAGGGGTGGGGGTCAGGGTTACATGACCTAGGTGACTCACCCTGGTAGGGCTTCCTGTGTCCTCAAGTAAGACCCCAAGACCCAAACCTGTATCTTCAGAAGAATTTGGAGGAGTCTATCCTGGGCCACTGGGATGAGGCGAGTGTGGAACCCACACTTCCACTGTGTGTCAGTGGGGACCAGTCCTGGACTAGATGGGCTGGGTGCACAGGTATTCTCACTGTTTGAGGCAGGACATCAACAACCATTCCCTCTGCCCTGGACACCTTCTTTCTCATCCTGAAATCTGAGTGCTTGGCTGAAGCCACTAAAATGGGGGCAATCATTTTGCAAGGCAGTTCTGAGTGTCACCCTAGGGAAGGAATGTAGGAAGGAGGGCAGCATTGTGCTTCCCCTCCCCTCTCTAGAGGAGGTAGGACAGGTCACAGGCTGCTAGGGGTGACTCCCTGGCTTATAAAAAGGCCCTCCAGGCTGCATAGCCTGACCAGACAAGCAGACTTAACCGGGAAGAGGCACATTCATCTCTTAAGATTCAAGTGAGTGGGCTCTCATTGGTGTGGAATAGGAAGATGATTTATTTACTTATTTACTTATTTATTGGTACTGGGGATTGAACCCAGGGGCATTCTACCTCTGAGCTACACCTCGAGCCCTTTTATATTTTTATTTTGAAACAGGGTCTAAGTTGTTGAGGGCCTTCCTAAGTTGCTGAAGCTGGCCTCAAACCTGAAATTCTCCTGCCTCAGTCTCCCAAGTACTGAGATTACAGGCACATACCACCACACCAGGCAGGAGAAGGCGATTTTATCAGCACAACATCCCCTCCAGCTTCTGGAGTTGTCTCTGTTTCCCCACTTATAGCCTGGGTACCCCGGCCAACCAGGGGTAGCATTCCCTGGGAAAGCCTAGCCCTTGGGTCACACTCTCCAAATGGTTTGTCAGAGAGAGGAAACCCATTGTTTTCTTGGTTGGTGGAAGATAACAACCAGCTTCTGTACCCTCTCCCCGGGTCAGACATTTCAGACTTGACTACTCTCATGGCCTCCCCACAGCAAGACAATGTGGCCAGCATCCTGAGTCCTGGGAAGCAAAGGAAATACAATTCACAGACGTACCTCCAGCTGACCTCTGCCTGCCACCTGCCTACAAGGTCAGGGGCTTTGGCCCCTGCTCTGAGTCCTATGGCAAGTCCACAGTCCCAGAACAGTTCCACCACTGCCATCCATCCCTGGAGGCCTGCATGGCTCCCCCATGGTAAGATCCATGCCCAAAGGTAGGATAAAATATGCTGTCTGGGCCACCACTCATCCTCCATTACAGCCCCAGGACTGCCCTCCCCCATAGGACCTCCAGGCCCTGTTTCTATCCTCCTGGTTGCAGACATTCTGGCTTGGGAAGGGTGTTGACATTTCAGTCATGTGGCTGCAGTTTCAGCCAGGGGACAGCATGACTTCCATCTCTGCAGAGAAGCCCCATGCCAAGCCACACTCCCGAGAAGACCCAGAGAATTCCCAGGTCAAGACCAGCAAGGCTCCAGTGTGTTTTGGCTGGGCCATGAGCGTCATGGTAACAGACTGCAGCTCAGGGTTCCCAAAGTCTGAGGTTCTAGGCAGACGAGAGACAACTTTGTTGTGGAGAGCTTGGAGGGTACTTCTGAGGAAGGGCAAAGGAGTGTGTGCTGGAAACCCCCTCCTGCCTCACCACTCTGCCCCACAGATGTGCTGCATGTGCATCTGGGGTATCATCCTCTACCTGCAGCTGCCTTGGATTGCCACTCAAGTGGGCACAGGTATAAGCTCAGAGCTCTCCTGGGATTCAGAGGGATTCAGAGGATATGGCCTGGCTGAATGAATTGCCATCCCCACCCCAGGGCTCACATGGCTCATTACCCTGCTCTCAGCCTCAGTCACTTTGATTACTGCCATGCCTATCTCAGCCGTCTCCACCAATGGCAAGGTCAAGGCTGGCGAGTCTGTAGCGACCCTGTTATCTCGGAGCCCCCAGTCCTGTCAGGAGTTGCTGAGATCACGCAGCAGCTCTTCTTTCCTCTCCTCTCAGGGGACATGTATTTCCTCATCTCAAGCAGCCTGGGTCCAGAGCCTGGCAGTGCCATGGGGCTCACCTTGGCCGCCAGTGACATAGCTGTGGCTGTGTACACAGTGGACTTTGCAGAGACACTCTTGGATCGGCTACAGGTAGTTCCCATCCCTTCCCTCTTTGTGCCTCTCTCTCGAGCCTGCTCATGGTGGAAGGTCTAACTCTGCACCATGACTCCAGCCTGAACAAATCTCTTAAAAAATTACATGTAGCCATCAAATCAGCCAATAAATACTCTGTAACATCTATGTTCTGCTCCTGCAGGCACATGGGGTACAGCTGCCCAACATGGATCAGCAAGATGAGTTGCAGGTGGTAGATGTGGTGACTGTGACCATCTTTTTGGGTGTGGCACTGCAGTGGGAATCTAAGGCTAGGAGGCAGAGGGGTGGCGTACAAGCTAGACAGAGGTGGGAGGGGCCAAACAGCAATAGAAGCAGCTGTTGGACTGTGGGGGTGGGGTAAAAGTAGCTGCTGCCTGAAAAGGAAGAGCTAAATATGGTGGAAATTGCTGGTGGAGCAGATCCTCATAGATGGTAACCTGAAATTGGTTTGGGGCTGGAGGTATAGCTCAGTGGTAAAGCACTTGCCTAGGATGTGCAAAGCTCTGGGTTCCATCTCTGGCACTGCAAAGGAAAAAAAAAAAGTACAAATTGGATGGTTTTTCTGGGAGAGACTGCACATCCCAGCTCCTCAAGGGGAAAAGGAAAGAGGTCTTATTCTGAGGGCCAACAGGAATAAGCATCAAAGGAGTAGAAGACAGCAGATGAGAAATGCTGTTTACTGTTTCCAGATGTTCAAAACTTTGAAGCCAGGCCTGGTGGTGCACATTTGTAACCTCAGTACTTGGGAGGCTGAGACTCCCAAGAGGATTGAAGGTTCAAGGTTCGTAGACAGCCTCAGCAACTTAGCAAGGCCTTCTGCAACTTAGTGAGACCCTGTTTCAAAATGAAAAATAAAATAGGGCTGGGAGTGTAGCTCAGAGGTAGAATGCACTTGGATTCAATCCCCAGTACCAAACACACAACACACACACACACACACACACACACACACACACACACACACACACAAATACATATAAAACTTTGAGATCCACCCCTCTGGCATGGGGAGGAACATTTTGTGGTTTGAGGCAAGAAGGAAAAGGATAGCCAGGCATGGTAGCACACACCTGTAATCCCAGTACTTGGGAGGCTGAGAGACAGGAGAATCCGGGTTTGCGGCCAGCCTCAGCTACTTAGGCCCTCTGCAACTTAGTGAGACCCTGTTTCAAAAATAAAAAATAGGGCTGGGGGTTTAGCTCAGAGGTAGAATGCCCCTGGGTTCAATCCCCAGTACCAAAAAAAAAAAAAAAAGGCTGGGGGTGTAGCTCTGAGGTAGAATGCCTTTGGGTTCAATCTCCAGTACCCCCCACCCCTATACGCGCGCGCACACACACACACACACACACACACACACACTCACACACAAAGGAAAGGGATGCCCATTTGGCCAGAGTTCCTTCATGGGAGAGAGAGGTGAAGAAGGGAAATAGAGGGTAGAGTAGAGCATTAAGATGGGCTAGGGAGAATGAGGAAGTGGAGTAGCTACCCCTCCCTCACATTTCTCCTGATTTGTCACCCGTGGTATTTCAGGCCCAAATTATCTTCTTCCTGATCCTCCTGTCATTTATCAACTACCTGCTGGGGACACTTCTCCCCACAAACCACAGTCAACAAAGCACTGGGTACCACGGTGAGACAGAGGGAAACTAACTGAGAAATGTATTAAAGGGAAGATATGTCTCAGAGTCACCTCCCCCTGGAGCAGGGGGACCTCATCGGCCCAGAATAAAGTCTTGGAAAACAGCCCTTGACTTTTGATTGTGTATGTCACTTGCAAGATGAACATCAGACTGGTCGGAGTCCTATTAGGGCCGGCTAGTTTCCCAAATTTCCTCATTCTTTACAGCCTGACCTAAGTCACTGACACTAAACTTGGTAGGAGGAAAGGATCCTGGCGGAGTGAAGGGAAGCCAAGAGGTGCTCCCCCAAACCTAACTCCTCTGTTCTTTCACACAGGAAGCATTTTCTTGGCAAACATGGTCCCACAGTGGGTGGCTCAGAGAGCAGTTCTTAGTATGTTCTCCATACTCTTCCTCTCAGCCACCGGGGTCTTGGCTGGGGCCAATATCTCTGGGGATCTCAAGGTAAGAAGGCTGTCCAGGCATGGGCACACTCTCTGCCACCCCTCTCCTCTCCACTAAAGGTGGAGAGACCTCAGGACCCTGCTGCAGATATCCCCAAGGGAACCCTCCTTGCCATCACCTGGACCATATTATCCTATCTGGGCATCTCTGTCACCACTGGTAAGGCCTTCTATGCAAACTGTCCTGGAGCCCTGGTTTCTGCCTCCCCATGAGACTAGGCCATAAATGATTAAATAAGAAGCATTCATCAATCACATTAAAAGTAGTACACAGCTGGGCGTGGTGGTGCAGGCCTGTGATCCTAGCAACTTGGGAGGCTGAGGCAGGGCCAGTCTTGGCAACTTAGTGAGACCCTGTTTCCAAATAAAAAGTGAAAAGGGCTGGGGCTGTAGCTCAGACGTAGAGTATCTCTGGGCTCAATCCCCAGTACCACACACTCATAAAAAAATGTAGTGTACAAGAAGGTAACTCCTCACACCCTCCCTTCACCACTTCTCCCCATCACTGTTAATAAACTGTATGGTATTTTTTGATTATCAAATTTGAACCCCCCCCCACACACACACACACTGGTAGTACCTGAACAGAATTATTGCTTTGGGGTGGGGTTTTCTTCTCGTGAAGGAATGTCTATCTGCAACCTCATTTCCAGTTTCCTGTGATTTGAGATGCTTCAGGAAATAAGTGGCATGTACCTATAATCCCAGTACTTGGGAGACTGAGACAGAGGATTACAGGTCCAAGGACAGCCTCAGCAACTTAGCAAGACACTTAGCAACTTAGCGAGATCCGGTTTCAAAATAAATAATAAAAAAGATTGGGGGTGTATCTTGGAGGTAAAATGTCCCTGGTTCAATCCCAGTTCCAAAAAATGAAAGAAAAAAGGTGTCAAAGATAATACCAAGATGCTTTGACATGAACAACTAGAAGGATGGAGTTGCCATTAACTGAGAAAAGAAAGGATGCAGGAGTAAACTGAGGAAGATGTTAAGTTCAATTTTGAACATATTCATTTTTTTTTGTGGTACTGGGGATGGAACCCAGGGGCATTCTACCTCCGAGCTACACCCCCAGCCCTATTTTTTATTCTTTATTTTGAGACAAGGTCTCACTAAGTTGTGGAGGGCCTCACTAAGTAGCTGAGGCTGGCCGCAAACCTGCGATCCTCCTGTCTCGGCCTCCCAAATACTGGGATTACAAGCATGCGCCACCACACCTGGCTTGAACATATTAAATTTGAAGTGCCTATTAAGTATCCAAGTGGAGATGCCAACAGACAGGTAGCTATTCAAAATAGAAGATGAGGTTGGAACTATAAAACTAAGTAATCAAAATGGTCTTAATGCCTAAGACTGGATGAAACCACCTGAGGTGCTCATTTAAATAGAGCAGTCCGAGGACTGTACTCTGGAAAGTTCAGAATGTGGAGATAGGAGAAACCAGCAAAGCAGACAGTCAGCTAGGAAGCAGAGCAGAGTATGTTCTAAAGCCAGGTAAAGAAAATATTTCAAAGTAGTGTCAAATGCTACCAATAGACTTTAAAAGATGAAGAACACACCGTTAGATTCAGCTATGACCAAGTCATTCGTGACCATAGTAAAAACAGCTGTGAGCCGGGCGTGGTGGTGCACGCTTGTAATCCCAGTGCTTTGGGAGGCGGAGACCGGAGGATCGGGGTTTGTGGCCAGCCTCAGCTCTCTCTCTCTCTCCCTCTCTCTCTCTCTACCTAGTGAGGCCCTCTGCAACTTTGTGAGACCCGGTTTCAAAATAAAGTATAAAAAAATAGGGCCGGGGTGTAGCGCGGAGGTAGAATGCCCCTGGGTTCAATCCCCGGTACCGCAAGAAACAAACAAACAAAAAAAAACAGCTGTGGTATAGGTTGAGTAGGGAATTGATAGAGAATAATTGGAAACAACTCTTGCTGCAAAGTAGAGTAGAAAAATGGAAAGCAGTTGGAAGGGGAAGTGGGGTCAAGAGGGCAGTATTTGCAAAATGAGAAACATAACAGCGTATTTTATGTGCTGATGGGAAGACTCAAGACAGAAAGGGAAATACTGACTTTACAGAAAAGGAGGGAGAATTGCTGAGCCATGTCCTTTAAAACTAGAGGACAAGAGCTACTGCACAAGTGTGTGGACAGGAGCATGGACAGCATTGATAGCAAGGTTTCTCATGCTTGATACCAATTAACATTTCTTTGTGTGTGGGGCTTTCCTGTGCACGTAGGAAATCTTACAGCATTCCTGGCTTCTCTACAGTAGCATCCCCTCCCAGTTACTACAACCAAATGTCCTCTAAGGAATAAAATCAGCCCTGGTTGAGAACCACTGGTTTCTTGACAGGAGAAGCAGAGTACGTGAGTACAGACGCTAGAAGGGGTTAGATGCATGGTAGGAGCTTATAAACGTATTCTCATTGCTTCTATTGTCTCACTTAATAGAAATCAAGATAAGAGTGAGAATTGGGAGGGAGATATTGGAGATGTGAGGGTGAGAAAGTATGTAACAATTATCAGAGAAGAGGGCAAGTGAAACGCATAGGCAAAGGGAGTATTGTGGGGTAGCACAGAGGACCCACTTCAGTTTTAGCATAGCTGATTTTTACTCACCCTTTCAGCTGCATGGATCTAGGTATAAAGTAAGTGATGAGTTGAGTAGGATAAAAATAAAATAGCAAGAAAGATGAGGTGTATGCAGTACTAGCTGGAGAAGAAAGGCATGTGGGGAATAAAGTCAATGAAAAGGAAGTAAGATCAAAAGATTAGGTCCTGGGGAAGGGATGAATTGTTGGATTCAGCACACCAAAGAGAAAGATCTAGAAAAGCAAGAGGTAATGGTAGGAGTAGAATGTTTGAGATAAAAATATAGTGAAGCTATAGGTCTACAATTTGATTAAGGGAAGGATCATCTATATGGATACTGAAATCAAGACTTTTGATAAGAGTGGTATAGTCTAATGCTTCAAAGGATTATTGGGGATGAGGAAGAATGGTCTGGAAATTCTATGCAGAAAAAGGAACACACCTGCATCACCTCCAGACCCAGTAGTACAACAGGTGTGGAAATCACCACCCTTACAAAGACAGTAGGAGCAGCAGAGTCCTCACAAGAAACCAAACCTCAGCTGGGCGTGGTAGTGGTTGTGTGCGTGCAATCCCAGCTACTCAGAAGGCTCAGGCAGGAGGATCACAAGTTTAAGGCCAGTCTCAGCAACTTAGCAAGACCCACTCTCAAAATAAAAAGGGCTGGGGATAAAGAGCAGAAAAAAGCCCCTGGGTTTAATCCCTGATACCATGGGGTGGGGGAGCAAGGTTTTAAAAAGAAACCAAAGGCAGCTTCCTCTCGCTCTTGAGGTGGCCCACATTCCTCCTTGAATGTATATTCCTTGCTTTACCCCAAAAGATGTCTCTCTCGTGAGATAACCCTCATCTCCCTTGAATGTGTTATCTGCTCTTCTAAATAAATCTGTCTCTTGAAAAAAGAAACCAGAGCTAGAATGTGAAGGAAATTCAGAGAAGAGGCCGAAGATATACAGAATTTTGCTCCAGAGAGCACAATGGAAGTTTCAGGACTTGGGAGGAGGAGGGAGATGGAGACAGACAAGGGGTTGGAGAGATACTAGGGTGTAAACAGTGAGGTGACTTGGCAGCTCAGGACTTCTAGTGGTGATCTATACAAAATAGTAGTTGTGTAGGGAGGGAGGTGTATCTTGGCCCCAAGTCTGCCAGTGGAAATGCAAGTACAGGCATGCAAAAGAAAATGTATGAAAGAGGGGCAGTTTACTCCTGAGTTATAAACTAGACCTATCTCCAGACTATTGTGAGTGAAATCTTACGTTCCTACTTCAAAGAATTTAAATGAGATGACTGTAAGGCAGTCAGCACAGGGCCTAATACTAAAACACGCTTAGACATAATACTCTTAGATACGATAATACTATTGTTAAGAGGAGGTCAGGTTAGCATCTATGACTCCTGTGTGCTTTGCTCCTGAGCAGCGGCCTCCAGGTGACCTACACAGCCAGCCAGGATTGCTGCTGTCTCTCGCCTCCTTACCCACTGACCCCGTCAATAAGAACTTATCCAGTACTAATTCTATACTGGTTCCAAACAACACAATCCAATTACCAACATACAAAATAAAAACTATTTTATTACTGAGTCATCTGGAGGTTCCACAGGGGACCCCAAACCTTGCATCATGGAGTCCACAGCCTTGCCGAGGCTCCCACATCACGAGAGAGATTAAGGGCCAGGGTCCTTTAAGTGCCACTTAGGGAACCATCTACCCTGATCCTATTAATCTTGTTAATCCCTCCAGGTCACTTCTACTTCGTCTGTTCGATACCTGTGGAAAAATAAGAAGAACTTGGTGGAGGACTATCCTTTAGCATTGTCTATCTTCTCTGCCCTCTGCTCCTAGGCTTTCTTCCCTGTTTTTTTGCCTAACTCCCTGTCTAATCCTATCTACCCCCACAAAGTAGTGAATTGCTCACCTCTGTGTAACCCCCGATTCACTGAGGGGGGTCCTGTGTCCAGCCTGAAACATCTCCCAGCCAGCCTGGGCTATCATGGCTCCATTGTCAATGCAGAATCTGGGAAGGAAAAAAGAGATATGAAGCTTATGATCTAAGAGCAAAAAATCACAATAATGGGAGAAGAAAAAAAGAAAGGGAAAGGGCCTTTACCTCTCATCTGTGGCAAAAAGTTGGGCTCCACGTTCTCGGCACATTGTCTCCATCATCTCCTGTAGCCTCATATTACCTACGAAGAGACAGGGTTCAAGCTCAGCTTAGTTTTAGCCATCTCTCCATGGTCCAGTTGTATACCTCATGTGCACTTAGGACAGTGAAGTAGGGGACTGGGGGCAAGGACTGGAGAACACAGGGTGAGAAATGAAACTAGTTATTTCCCCAAACCCTTAGAGATTTCGAGCATCAAGAGGAAAATACATAATACCAAAATAAGAAAGAGGAACAATGTTCAATGATACATACACCCCACGCCTCCCACAATGAGGGCCTCCTGGGAGCCACAATGCGCCATGGCTCGCTCTGTGATCTCTACCAGCATCGCGAACACAGTTTCCTATGGAGGAAAGACAAGATGAAAACATCCGAGGGATAGCCAGCTTAGTTCTGCTCTATTATATAAGAGCTGCTTCGGCCTCCACTTTCTGTTCCAGCGTTTCACTCCATTACCTGCAAGGAGAAACAGAGATCCTCAGGGGTACACTCGCCCGTGGCCAGCATCCGCTGGGCTACATCCTACAAATAAAGGGGAAAACAAACACAAGAATGAATAGTGGCTTTGGGATTTCGCGAGAACAAATATTAGCACATTTGAATGATCAGCGAGTTTTGTCACAATTCAAGTTACCAGCACATCCTGTACCACACACTGCCCTTCACTGGCACCTAGCTATGGGATGGGCAGCATTCACTTAATATTTAATAATTATTTCTCTCTCTCTCTCTCTCTCTCTCTCTCTCTCTCCCCTTAGTGAGGCCCTCCGCAACTTCGTGAGACCCGGTTTCAAAATAAAGTATAAAAAATAGGGCCGGGGGCGTAGCGCGGAGGTAGAACGCCCCTGCG